>ML791903.1:99977-118324 GCA_009831015.1 Picea engelmannii
GAAGACAGTTCGACCATTTAGTTTAGTTGTTGAAAACTTTAATTTCAAGTTGTTTGAATAGAATTGACTTGTTTTTATTAAATACAGACCCCTGTTTTTAGGATCTGTAACAACTGTTTGTAAGACTATAAATATCTATTTTTCCTACGAACCATGGGTTCGATTTTGGGTTCTATGATGCTACCACTGTAATGAAAAGACTTATTCTTATTCTATAAAAAAATTCAAGCTTCCTTCAGTTGTGTGGTCAGATTTTCCTCCTCTGTTTTCTGATAACTTATGAGTGAAAGTTCTTTGTTGATGCTCATTCAATTTGCAGTGACTGTCATCTCACTGGTTAATTGTTTTAGTTGATAATTATAAGCTATTTATTTGGTTATTAAACCCATTTTGCTTGTTGGTATGAAGTATAATATGGTGTAATAATTGTTTTCTTCCCCCATTTAATCAAACTTTGTCTGACTGCATGGCTAGAAGGCCTTGTGAGATTTTGTATTACTAGAAAGTCTTGAAAACACAGTCCAGTCCCTAGATATTCATCTTGATCCAAAAACCACACCAAATATTAAGAAAATATTTCCAAAAAGAGTTAGTTACCAGGCATCTCCGACTTATAGCCTAGGAGAGTTTCCTGGAGTGATAACAAATTGGCGTCGTTGCCGGGGAGAGGAGATCGAAGCTCAGCTTCTCTGGGAGACGACATAGATCTAGTTCTTGATGATAGACAAGAATTAGATACTTTCAGTTTGTACATTTTCTATCTGGCGACTCCATTGAAACAAAGTGGCTCCCAAAAGGGCTCACACCAGGGCAAACCTAGAAGGCCCATTGACAACATCAGTTTCTGATCCAGAGAAAATCATCAGCAAGGGCAAAGCTTTGCAAAGACAGGCTTCCGGATATGCAAGCGCGATTGATTCAGGTATTCCAACTGATACTCATCCTTTCATATCTAAAAATTCTTTGGTCGAATCCCCTGCTGAATCCCAAAATTCCCAAGAAATAAGAAATTCATCTCAAGTTTCTAAAGTAGAAGAACCTTGTTTTTCTTCTAATATTACTGATTCTGTCCTTGAGGTTGATATTTCATCCCATCCAAAAGAATTGAATACTGAATCCTCCCCACAGAAAGAAGATTCCTCTTCATCTCCTTTGGATTCATCACCTAGAAAACCTTCGAAAAGTGTTTTACACACTTACACCAATCTGCCTGTTCTTGAAGAAATTCTCCATGATCTGTCCTCTAAAGGAGAAGGAAATTTAGCATTGTTGCTTGGTCAATTTTATAAAGCCTCTTACTTTCCATCTATTTCCGAAACTTCTGCTCCGGGTGAAGTAAGACAGCCATTCTTTTCCAACTCAGGCAATTCATCTCCTCCATCGTCTCCTACGAGTTCCTCATCTCCTCCATTATCTCCTGCAAGCTCCTCATCTGTATCAATCACCAAAACTGACATGGCTTCCCCTTTGACTAGAATGGAACAGATCTTGGCAAACAAATATGCCCCACTTGTCTTGCCAAACCCCCTGTCTACCATGCCAACAGGTGACTGTCAGAAATATATGCTGAAGTTTACAGGAGCAGGGAAGTATACAGCTGAAGAACATATTGAAGCATTTTATGCTTATGCAGAAAACATAAATATCTCAGAAGAAGATGTGTGGACCAGAGTTTTTGTTCAGAGTTTGGATGGCCAAGCTCGGAAGTGGTTCAAAGAGCTACTAGCAAATTCAATCACTGGCATTGAACAATTGGATGAAGTATTCTTGAATCATTGGGGAGAAAGGAGAGATCTATTATACTACATTTTTGAATTTGGAAATTTGAAGAGAGGAGATGGAGAATCGGTCTCAGACTTTATCAAGAGATTCAATAAAATGTTTGGTAAGATCCCTGCAGAGATTAAACCAAGCGATGCATCGGCAAAGATCACATTCTTTGTTGCCTTTGATGCAGAGTTTTGTCTGATCCTTAGGGAAAGACGATCATCCACGCTTGCTTTAATGCAAGATGTTGCTCTCGAGGTTGAGTCTAACATTACATCATCACAGAAGCTTAAAGGAAGGGTTGAGAAGAAGAAGTATGCTGCTGAGCCCTCCTCATCTTCTAGCAGCCAAATGGAGAAGATGGAAAAGATGTTAGACAGTCTGACATCTAAAATGTCGAAGTTAAAAGTCCAAAATCAGCAACCAGCAAGAGCGAAAGAGTCAAATACTTTCGCTCCCAGAAATCCAAATGCTTTTCCTTACAGAAGGAATAATCCACAAGTTCAGATCCTTCAAGGAGATAGAAATCCAGTTGATGATCAGAGGGTCAGGCCACCATTCCAAAATGCAGTGTTAGATGAAGAGCAACAACCACCTCACGAGGAAATTGAGGATGTAGATGAGATAAATTGTTTTGGTGATGAGAATGATACTTCATTCTTAACACGGGTAGACTATGAAGAGGCCCTGATGGATCAGTAAATTCAGGAAGCAAGTGTAGAAGAAGCTGTCTACTTGATAGATGATCAGAAAGGCTACAATTTAAGGTCCAAAAGTGCTGGTCCAAAAACACCTATTGCTGCCCCTGTGAAGGACAAGGAAGATTTTGCCCCAGTAAAAAGCAAAGAGGTTGCTGCCAATCAGCCTCCAACTCCTGAAAAACAAAACACCCCTCCAGCCAAACAACAAAAGAAACAAATGCAGCCTCCAGCCAAAGAGCAAGTCAGCCTAAAGGCTCCTTCCCATGAGGTAAAGGTTTCGGACAGACAATCCCTTTCTTTCAATTTTGAATCAGAAATTCAAAAGGTTAAGATACCAATGCCCTTAACTGAACTCATGAAGAATGAAGCCTTTAAAGCAGCCATCCTAAAGTCTCTTGAGCCTAAGACCGCTCCGTCAGATGATTTCGTGAATCTGCAAGATGATCAGCCTAAAGTGACCATAGGGCCCATGATAGAAGACCGTGACGATTCTTGTCCACCATTTTACATATCACTAAATGTCCATGACAAAATCCTTCACAATTGTTTGCTCGATTCTGGGGCATCACATAACCTTATGCCTAAGGCTGTGATGGATGAGCTTGGTCTTGAAGTCACCAAACCATACCAAGATCTTTTCTCCTTTGATTCTAGAAAGGTCAGATGTCTCGGCCTCATCAAAGATATGGTTATTAACCCTGCTCAACTGCCAATGAGGAGCATGGTTATGGACGTGGTTGTTGTTGATATTCCACCGAAGTTTGGGCTTCTTTTATCTCGTTCATGGGGAAAAAAATTAGGAGGTACATTGCAGATGGATCTATCCTATGCTACAATTCCAGTGTTTGGGGGGGAAATGAAAAGACTTTACAGGGAAAATCAGCTTGCTTATATCATCAGCGATGGAAAGAATTCCATCAACCATCCTATCTATGCTGTGGATACGGATTTTGGTTCATGCATCCTTCAGATTGACGATGATCAAGCAACTCCTATGCAGCTAGTGAAGCCTATTGAACTGCAGGCTGAAAGTGAAAACATTGCAGTCTGGACTATGTACTTTGATGGGGCCAACACTAAAGACTCAGCAGGTGCTGGAGTAGTGCTGATCTCTCCTACAAAAGAGACCATATCGTTGTCTTTCAAGCTCGACTTCAAAACCACTAACAACATAGCAGAGTATGAGGCTCTGCTGTTGGGATTAAATTCAGCTAAAGAGATGGGGATAAAAGGTTTGAAGGTATTGGGAGATGCAGACCTCATTGTGCAACAGGTAAACAACACCTTTCAAGCCAAGCATGTCAGGTTAAAAGCTTACAGAGACGAGGTATGGAAGTTGCGTGATTCTTTTTCTATTTTTGAAATTTCATACATACCAAGGGACATGAATCAGCTCGTTGATTCACTTGTTGTTTCAGCCAGCACATTCATTCCACCCATGCCCCCTAAGCTCAGCTATGAAATTCAAGTAAAATATCGACCCTCCTTACCTAATAATGTCAAATATTGGAAAGTTTTTGAATATGAAGAGGAACTCAACAGATTTCTCCAAGTGGTAGATGAGTTTTCCGATCTGCACATTGATCAGCAGAATCTTAATGAGGAAGAATCACAGGAACCTGAGCTAAAGGAGAAGTTGGGCCAACATGACATTGTTCAGTTGCCAAACAACTATATACCTCGAGGTTTGGTACCCCTGGAAAGGTTATTTGATCAGAATGATGTCCCTTACCATCCAGACAGAAAGGAGAAAGATCCAGCTGTTCAAGAGCATAACATTGGAAGTAAAGGCCAGCCCAAGTTTATTAATTTGTCTTCTGAATTGACTGCTGATGAGAAGTCAAAATATTGTAGTGTTTTGAAGGAATTTTCCGATGTGTTTGCTTGGAAGTATAGTGATATAAAGACATATGATCTTGATATTATTCAGCATAAAATACCTCTTCAAAAAGACATTATTCCTTTCAAGCAAAAACTCAGGCCTATCAGTCCCCTTCTGCTGCCAGTGATTGGGAGAGAAATTAAAAAACTCCTAGATGCCAAGATCATAGTTCCCTTGAGATATTCCAAGTGGATGGCCAATCTGGTGATCGTAAGGAAGAAGAATGGTGAGGTCCGATTGTGTGTAGATTTCAGAAACTTGAACAAATGCTCTAAAAAGGACAACTTTCCTCTTCCTAAGATGGAACACTTGTTACAGAGGATTTCAGGGGCAAAGGTCATGTCCTTTCTTGATGGCTTTTCTGGTTACAATTAGGTTGTTGTCCATCTGGATGATCAGGAGAAAAATGCGTTTACCACTCCTTGGGGGACCTTTATGTACTCCAAGATTCCCTTTGGATTAATGAACGTCGGGGCCACATTCCAAAGGGCCATGGATATAACATTTGTGGGAGAAAAGGAAAAATTTGTCCTCATATACCTTGATGATATTACGGTGTATTCTAGCAGCCATGAGGAGCATCTCAAACATCTGAAAAGAGTATTCTTAAAGTGCAGACAGTTTGGGATTTCATTAAATCCCAAGAAATCTCAATTTGATCTAAGAAAGGGTAAGCTCTTGGGTCACATTGTCTCAACCGAAGGTGTAATGATTGATCCAGCACGAGTGGAGGCAATCCAAAAGCTGTCTTTTCCAAGATCAAAGAAGGACATTCAGTCACTGCTCGGTAAGATTAATTTTGTCAGAAGGTTTGTGCCCAACTTTGCTGAATTAGTCAAACATATAACGTCCATGCTGAAAAAAGGGGATGAGGTAAAATGGACAGACAACATGAGAAACTCTTTTCAGGATATCAAGCAAGCGATCATCGAGTCTCCGATTCTGATCAGCCCAGATTACAACAAAACTTTCTATGTCTTTTCCTTTGCGTCCTATGACACGGTGGCAACAGTCCTACTCCAGAAAGACGAGGAAAATTTTGATCATCCCATGGCCTTCTTCAGCAAGACACTCAGGGATGTTGAGCTAAGGTATGACCCCATCGAGAAACAAGCTTATGCTCTTATAAAATCTTTAAAATCATTCAGGATTTATATCCTTCATTCAAAGGTCATCGCATATGTTCCTTCGTCTTCTGTAAAAGATGTTCTGACTCAGCTAGATATCGACGGAAAAAGGGCGAGATGGATTGCAAAGATGATAGAATTCAATATCGAAGTAAATCCCACCAAGTTGGTAAAAGGCCAAGGCCTCGCCAAGCTTTTAGCAGAGGAAAATCATAAGTTGCTAGATATTAATTTCTTAGCAGAAATTTCAGAAAATTCACAGACAAAGTTGGCAGCAGACGAGCAGCATGATAGTCAGCAAGTGGCAGAACACTTGGCTTCCTGCGAATGGTATTCTGGCATCATACATTTTCTGCAAAAGCTGGAAGTTCCTCCTGAACTCACCTTGACTCAATCTCGAGCTCTCAATCTTAGAGCTATCAAATTTTGCATTCATAACAATCTTCTATATTGGAAGGACCCTGCTGGCCTGCTCCTCAGGTGTCTAGATAAAGTAGATTTTGTCGAAGTGACCCATCAGTTTCATTCAGCCGTTTGTGGTGGTCATCACTACTGGAAGACTACTGCCCATAAGATCCTGAGGGCCGGATATTATTGGCCTTTCCTCTTCGCAGATGTGTGTGAATTTGTTAAATCTTGTGATAAATGCCAAAGATTTACCAGTAAGCAGCAGCTCAAATCTTTACCCCTGAGGCCTATTGTGGTAAATGGCCCTTTCTAGCAGTGGGGTTTGGATTTTATCGGTGAAATAAATCCTGCATCCAGTGGCCAGCACAAGTGGATTTTGGTAGCCACCGACTACTTCACAAAGTGGATAGAGGCGATCCCCACCCGGAATGCTACACATCAGGTAGTCATGAAATTCCTCTATGAAAATATTTTGAGCAGATTTGGATGTCCCAAGAGGCTGGTGGCAGATAATGCAACAATGTTTAAAGAAGAAGCATTGGTAGACATGTGTGAGTCAATGGTCATCCAGCTGGTACACTCTACTCCCTATTATCCTCAAGGTAATGGCTTGGTTGAATCGTCAAATAAGAGCTTGATAAAAATCATAAGAAAACTGTTAGAAGAAAATAAAAAGAGTTGGGATTCCAAATTGAAATTTTCTCTGTGGGTAGACAGAGTAACCATTAAAAAATCTATAGGAACTTCTCCTTTCAAGTTGGTTTAAGGGACTGATGCAATCTTTCCTGTCCAGTTAGTGTTGCCTGTGGCTAAGTTCTTTCAGGAAGAGCAGACTGAGCAAAATGACATGGTAAGAAGGATGCTGGATTTGGTTGAATTGCAACAAGCTCGGGAACAACTAGTGGACAGATCAGAAGCACATCAGATGCAAATCAAAAAGTTGTTTGACAGAAAGGCCAAAATGGACAGTTTTCAGATCGGTGACTGGGTTCTGAAGTGGGATGCTCTTCGACAGGAGAAAGGCAAGCACGGCAAATTCGATTCCTTGTGGACAGACCCTTTTATGATCACTCAAGTTCAAGACAATAACACTTTCATTCTGCAGAATCTGGAGGGTGAGGAAGTGTTCAGTGGCCTAGTAAACGGGCGATTTCTAAAACTTTATTTCGTCTAAGGTTGTGAAGCCTAGACATTGTAGTGTTAGTTTTTGTTTTATTTTTCAATAACTCCATGCCCAATGGAAGCACTAGAAGATAGTTTAGTTCTTAGGTTTTTGTCCAAGAAATGCATTGATTCTATGGTTCTTGAAACCTCACAGGGAGGTGTTCATCCCCAATAGGAGCCAGTGTTAACTCCTCAAATAAAATAGTGGATTTATTTGCTATTCTAGGTGATAGGTTGTGACCTCAAGTCATTTTTTGAAGTTTCTGTAGTTGTTAATCTTAGGTTTTGGTTCTGTCTTAGAAAATAATGTGATCCATGAAGTCTTCTTTTCCAAAATTTCCATAATTCATTTTCAACAGCTAACTTATGTTCAAAAGTTGGATGTGCGCTGAGGAAAGTGTCGACTTTCCACAGCTAAGGGACACTTTTCATTAATGGGTGCGTTGTTGAAAGTGGTCAATTTCAAAAGGTCTAACAATCAAAGTTCAGGGGTGGCGTGTTCTGGAAAGTGCATGCTTTCCACAGCTACGAAGCGGTTGTTTACAAAGTGGCGCGATATTGAAAGTAATTACTTTCCACAACTAAGGAGTGTCTTCTATAAAAGCGGTGCGCTGTTGAAAGTGCATACTTTCCGCAGCTAACAGGGGTTTTCCAAGGGGTCGCGCACTGGTGAAAGTGGCAAGAAAGAAGATTGACAGAGGCGTTTTCCATGGACCATTGTTGAAGCAGAGCGAGAATCACGTGCGTGATATCCACGACTGAAAGAAATGATGATGTGATCACCCCACGTCAGGCAAATCCAAGGCATGCATCGATAAGAATGGGAAATGATGCAAACTCAATTACGCATGTCAGGATATGAATGTAATTTGAATCCGGCCCAGAACCCACGCTCAATGCTCATGACATCCGGGAGGGCAAGTTCATGTTCGGTGATGCAATTACAGAGGAGGTACCACCGGCCTGACACCATCAAATCAAACAGTGGTTTCATATCGCAAATCGTTTCCAGAATGATGTTGAAGTTTTCATTTGTTTCAAAACAGAGCCGAAGCTCGAACTGCTTTCAACAACGCAGAACCTCGACTCGACTAGGCAGTTACAGGGGTTACAATTGTCAAGTTTTTCTAGCTACAGAATGGTGAGGAAACGCAATGGCGCTCTACTCAAAAGAGAGCTAGATAATTTGTCTTTTCTACAATCACATCCCGAAATCCAGAAGCATTTTTCTAATGCAGGGTGTATGGAATTCGTCGAAAGGTTGCAAAATGGGTGCCACCAGGCTACAGCAGAAGCCTTTGCCAAGAGTTTTGATGGTAATAAAGCTCGCGTCGGGTCCATGGAAATCAAAGTGAATGAGGCAGTCATTGCCGCAGCTACAGGATTGCCCAGAACTGGTAAGAGATGGTTTAAAACCACTGCTCCTAAAAATTTGGATTTCAGGGTTTATTTAAAAGAGGCGTACAGACACAAAGCATGGAGAAAAGGTATGCTTGTTTCATACTTAGATGAAGAATGGCAAGAATTGTTCAAAGGTATCCAATTGTACATTACTTCAGAGGGAAGATATGATAAATTGATGATGTATCACTTTAAACTCCTGGATCACTTCACAGTCAAGACCCCTATTAATTTTCCTTACTTCTTATATCAAAGTTTGACTAAGGTATGCAAGAGGATTAGAGTTCAACCCTTGAGCGTGAAAACTACCCTATGTCACCTTAGCCTCATAAAATTGATCATCCTGGAAGAATTGAAACAACAGGGGAGGAGCTGGGAGCACTTTCTGTTCTGGGAAGGTTTTGAAACCCAGAATCAGACTGCAAATGAACAGATGGCGGGTGCAAAGAAACAATCATCTCCTCAAAGAAGCTCAAGAAAAAGAAGGGCCTTACCAGGACCTTCAGAGGACAGAATATCTGGAATCAAGCCTCACAGGTTAAAGAGAAAGTTAAATTTTGAGCAGACCACAGAACAGACTACACAGTAGAATACAGGACATCCTACAGAGCAAAGTACAGGGAAGAACATACTTAACTTACCCTATTCAGATTCAGAATCTGAGCAGCAAGACCAATACCCTGTCATCAAGAGTTCTGAGCAGTCAGCCGAGTGTGCACAGAACTATGAAACTTTCAATCAGACAGAACAGGGAGAACCATCGAAAAATCCTAGATCAAATAAGTCTCATAAGATCAAACATCTCAAAGAGGTAATTGCCCAGAAAGAAGTCTTGGAGCGGGTGATTAAAGAAAGGTATAAGAAGCTATCTGATAACTTCGCCAAGACAAATGTTGCGTTTGAAAGATTGGCCAAGGAAAGTGTTAGAGAGAAGAAGAGGAAGAAAAATCTCACCAAAGACTACAACATCTTGTGGTGGCTTGAAAAACGCCTCAAAAGGCAGATCAGGAGGTTGAAACAAAAATTGAGGCAAAACTCTCATCCAGACCTGAAGGTTCTTGCTCAAGCCGTCGTCAATATGCAAGGTGAGAAATCAGATACCCACTTATTTTGGTTTGAAATCAAATTTCGAAGGTGAAACCTCTTTTTGTGTGCAATCGGGACTTTCAACAGCGCCAGGCTATTATTTCATTACCCATTAGCTGTGGAAAGTGACATCTTTCAACAGCTAACCTGTGAAAAAATTAAACGGTTGCACTGTTGAAAGATGGGAAAGTAATTTTTGAAGCCAAAAACACAACAGTTCGTTCCAAACAGGTTCTGAAAAGATTCCAGTGTATCAGTGGACTATTAGATCGCATGCAAGAAGTTCAACATCAGGGATTCAAGGGATTTTTGGGGTTACACATGCAAAACCATTTCCTAAAAATTCGACCATAAATATTGGGAAATTGAACAATCAAATACAGGTGTCCTGCTATTTTTACCACATTGCAGATACTAAAAGATGAAAGATACAGATGGCGATTTTGAAGACTGAAGACAGTTCGACCATTTAGTTTAGTTGTTGAAAACTTTAATTTCAAGTTGTTTGAATAGAATTGACTTGTTTTTATTAAATACAGACCCCTGTTTTTAGGATCTGTAACAACTGTTTGTAAGACTATAAATATCTATTTTTGATACGAACCAGGGGTTCGATTTTGGGTTCTATGATGCTGCCACTGTAATGAAAAGACTTATTCTTATTTTATAAAAAAATTCAAGCTTCCTTCAGTTGTGTGGTCAGATTTTCCTCCTCTGTTTTCTGATAGCTTATGAGTGAAAGTTCTTTGTTGATGCTCATTCAATTTGCAGTGACTGTCATCTCACTGGTTAATTGTTTTAGTTGATAATTATAAGCTATTTCTTTGGTTATTAAACCCATTGTGCTTGTTGGTATGAAGTATAATCTGGTGTAATAGTTGTTTTCTTGCCCCATTTAATCAAACTTTGTCTGACTGCATGGCTAGAAGGCCTTGTGAGATTTTGTATTACTAGACAGTCTTGAAAACATAACCCAGTCCCTAGATATTCATCTTGATCCAAAAACCACACCAAATATTAAGAAAATATTTCCAAAAAGAGTTAGTTACCAGGCATCTCCGACTTACAGCCTAGGAGAGTTTCCTGGAGTGATAACACCTACTTTCTCCCCTTCTTTTCCTTATTATTGCAGAAGAACTAAGAAAATTGATAAAGGAGTCTTGGTCCACTGGCCTCCTTAGAGGAATTATAATTTCTGAATCTGAATCAGTAACACACTTTTTATTCGTAGATGACATCTTTTGCAACTTTTTTGTTTCTCATAGGAATTTGAATGTCTTTAAAAATATTTAAACCTCTTTTGTAGCACCACGGGAATGAAAGTAAATATGGAAAAATATTGTCTAGTTATTCATCATTGTACATAAGTAGAAGAGGCATCCATTTCCAACATTTTGCCTGCCCAAATGAAACCTCTCTCTGAGGGACTTAAGTATCTAGGCTTCAACTTAAAACTAGACAATTATAGGAAAGAAGACTGGAGTTGGTTAATCAGAAAAGTCGAGGTTCGAATAGCCATCTGGGTCAATAGAATCCTTTCCAAAGGAGGAAGACTAGTGTTAATCAAAGCATTCCTAGAAGGTATACTCATATACTAGAACTCAATAGTGACAATTCCTACAGGAGTTTTAGACCGTATCCAACATATAATCTTTCACTTTTTATGGGCGGGACATAACTCTCCTATAGGCTCTCATCTGGATAATTGGAAAACAATTGTTGCACCTAAAGAAATGGGTGGTTGGGGGTTAAATAAAATTAGACTTTTTGCTCAAGCCCTAGTAGGAAGAAATCTCTAGAGACTAACCTTGGGAAACACCCTATGGGTAATAGTTTTGAAATCCAAGTATTTTCCAAACTTATCTATCTTTAATTGGTTTCGAGAGCCTATGAAATCTTCCAAAGGATCAATTGTATGGAAAGATCTTGTGGAATAATTCCCCCTAGTTCGTAAATGGATGATATGGTGCATTTGAAATAGGGAAAATGTGAGACTAGGAGAAGACTCGTGGTTGGGAAATGGAAACAACTACAAACTCTCCCCTCCCTTACTACATTTTCTCAAGGAAAAAAACCTTTGGTTCTTGAGTGACATAAACACTGGGTATCCCCAGATTTGAGGGAGACTGGGTTGGAAGAACGCAAACTCATTTGATCTACCTCCATAATTGCAAGATGAATGGGACTCCTTCATCTCCCTTTTATGAAAAAATTTCATCTCTCTGGATAGAGACTCTAAAGATTCTTTTTGTTGGTCAAAAAATACATAGAACAACTCCTACTCGGTAAAATTGGAATACAAAGCCTAGATATAAGATAACATTGTGATACACCCGAAATGGTGGTGGAAGCCCTTGTGGAAAATTAAAGCTCCTCCTAGATGTAAATTGACACTATGGATAACATTGAACAATAAATTGTTGACATGGGATAGTTTCCTTAGTAGAGGATGGTACAGACCCAACAAATGTCCTCTTTGCAAAGAAAATCAAGAAACCATTACTCATCTATTTGTTTCTTATCCCTATGCAAGGAATTTTGCACAGTTAATAAAATATCAGCTAAAATCCAAGGCTAATTGGGACCAGGGATCCGTAGAAGATTGCTTCGTATCTTCAATCCACGATAGATCAGTATCCTTGTATGCAGGTCTCCTAGGAATCATGATCTCAAACATATGGTGGGCCAGAAACGATGTTGTTTTTAAAGATAATTTTTCCCCTCCAGAGGTCTTTGTGGCAATTGTTGGCCCTTGACCAAGATTTGGGAGATTCTTGGTCATGTTGACCTATTTTGGACTTCGACGACCTATCGAAGGAGGAGCGCAAGACAAAGCAAAGATCGTGGGATCTTGGCCCCTTCTTGGGTCCTTTTTGGGATGTGGGAATATGTAACGAGAATGGGATGTCAGCCCATGGGTTTACCCATGTTTAGGCCTATTTTGTAATATATAAATAGGTACTTGGGCTAGATAGAAGTAGTCATGCATCTATGTGATGTTAGTAGGCAAGTAGGCTAAGTCCCAAGATTTGGATCTGTGTGATCAGCACTTGTAAGGCTTTGTGCATATTGTGTGAAACTTGCAGAGTTAAGTGCAAGTCATTGTAGCAAGACCGTGAAAGCTTAGTGATGGAATGCAAGGAAGAAGGATCTAGCGAGTTGCACCAATATTTTGTCCTGTGCGGAGTACGGGTTTTGAGGCTCTATGCTTGTAACCGATTGATTGAAGACAATAAATAAGAAGATTTGTTGGACGTAGCCCCGGGGTGGGGGTGAACCATGTAAATATTGTGTTGTTATGCTTTGTTCTTATCTTAATGTGTTTATGACTCTCTAGCTAAGTGCTTTGATATAGATAGATAGATCTGCTTATTCTTTGTGCTATGAATGTTAGATCTGACTTCTATGAATATGCTTAGTGCTTGCTTCTACTAGATCTGATCCATGTATTTGTGCTAAGTGCTTAATTACATTAGATCAATGAGAATGATGTGATGCTCTATTCTATTTGCACAGTAGTTATTGGTTGAATATTGATGAACTATTGATGTTAAGTGCTCTGTTAAGTATTATAATCACATGTTTGTGTCCCAGCTAAGGTTGCAGACACTTGAGTCCTGCAACCACCCCTGCCTCTATCTTGGGTGAGACTTCATCTGCTTCACAGGTGTTTCCGAAAGGGTCGGTAGTTAGGGTTTTGTTGGTGCACTGTTGTAGCATTGAACCATGGGTATGCCCCTGTGCCAAAAGAAATATTACTTTGTCAGGAAGAATATTTCAAGGTAGTTCTCAGGGAAAGTAAATCTTAGATAGTAATCCCTCCTCCCATTGATTACACCATCCCATGGGGTTTCTTCGATAGGGCCAGTCAAGGACACCCTCCTTCCTACGGAGTGGGGGTGGTTCTATTCATCAGTCACAACCACTATATTGACATCAGATATGCGCCAGGGGGAAGAACAAATAACCGAGCAAAACTTATAGCTCTATGGACCCTCCTAGATACTGCAAAAGAAAAAAACCTGTCAAAGCTACAAGTTTTTGGTGATTCCAAGCTAGTGATGGATTGGGAAAGGGGTATCAATAACATCCAAACCCCATGTTGGCCTCATTTCTAAGAGACATCAATCTTACCTTTAGATATTTTGAATGGTTTTCCTTCCAGCACATTCCGAGGGAGCTGAAGAGAAAGGCATATGAACTCTCACAGGAAGCATTGCAGTTGAAGAAAGGAGCCTTCGGTTTTTATGAGTTCTTTGAAGGAATGGAAACTTAAGCAATGGAATTTCACCTCTGAAGAAGTATTATTTTTTCCTTTTTTGGAAGGATGTATATTATTGTGGATAGATGGAACAAATTGTAGAAGTTTTTTTGAAAAATTCCTTCGAAGGAATATTTTGAAGTAGAAATATGTATAGGATGTATAGATCCTGAAGAAAGCCTATCAAGGATTGGAATGAAAGACTGTAACATGTATATTCTCCATGAATATAAAAGTTTTTTTCTTTTGGAAAAAAAAATGTAACCATCCTAACAACTCCCATATTATATAAATAATTACAAAGGATTAATACTAAGAGGTTGGTCAACCTTCCCACAATATATTATTGAGTTCATTTTTTATCTTTTCATAGTGTATTTGATTTCTTGTTTTGCATGTTGTGGTTTCACAAAAAGTCCCACTTTTTAATATTTCCCTTTGAGGCTCATTCACTACCTATATAAAGTTTAGGCCATAATACTTTTGGGATCCCACTTATGATTATGTTTGTTTCTCTACTTTGTGTTGTGGTGGTGTCCATGCCATCTTACTCATTATTCCTTGCTTCACTAGATTTCTATTGATTTCTCCCTTCACTTACCACTACCATACAAGGAAGCACCATGTGCATGCAAACTATCACCTTTCTAGAAGAGGTGTGTGAGGGTGTTCTTAATATCATTGCCCATTTGTTGTGTTGTTAACGTTTTCCAATATTTTCCTACACACACTAGGGAACCAATTTCTTACATAAATGCACCTGCCTCCTCTAATCTCACAATATTGATTCTTTCAATCTTTCATTCTTTCTACTAAATATGAAAAATCCAAAAAAAAACAGAGGAAAGAAATGAGAACTTCTTATTCTCGAGTGTTCCAACACAAGTTTTGTTGGAGTTACTTCACACACACCTAGGATTTATTTTTCTAAGGTTTTTATTTGTTTATTAGTCATAATTATTCATTATCCAGTCTCTTATATTTTAGGAGAGAATATTCCACCTGGAGAATATTCTCTTTCGGTTCACACTTCAGTTTGACTAGTTGAGTTGAGTTTAGATGTTGCATTGGGATCATCACCATGATAATTCAACCTTGCCTTGGTATCATCACCAGAGTGGCACATTAGCCTTGATTCCCTCAGTTAACTCCTCAATACTCTATGTTCAGTCAGTTAATTGAAGACTAGTTGACTAGTTAACTCAACTAGGTGGCAGTTCACTCTCGTAACTACTTGAGAGACTAGAATAGGTGGCAGTTCACTCTCGTAACAACTGGTGTGTGTCTAGATCACTCTAGACCACCACTATGGCGACTTGGTTCACCTCAAGTTGAACTCATTGAGTTATACAGAGTATATCATGTGTAAATTATTCATTATTCATAATGGTTAATGAGAATTCTTCCATTCTTTCTCTCCTTCTTCTTCCTTCTCCAATTATCTCTGTAAATGTGTGTATTATTATTTAGCTAGATCTATTATGTGCAGTTTCAACACATTTACATGGTATGAGAGTTGAAGGACTACTAAGATAAAGATACACAAAAAAAAATTGCAGGTACAAAATATTGAAGACAACGGAAAAATGGAATTCCAAAAAGAATTCATTCTTACACCTTACAACTATTTTGCATCGAAGGAGAAAGTAGCCATACATATCCGATCCAGAGGGTTGTATAGTTTAACCATGAATACAGATACATAACCGACATCAGCCATATAAATATCCAACTACTTAAATTGCATGGATGAGGCACTTGGAACAATTTGCAGTCTTATTTTTCCCGATCTCCTTTTTCACATATCTTCCTGTAAGACTCCCAATGAAGCCTGGAAAATATTGGAAGGGCTCTTCAGAAAATAGGATGAGATGAGGGGACACATGATGGAGGTGGAGCTTATCACATTGGATCCAAAAAGCTTCGAAAATATCCAATATTTATTTACAAAATTCAAGGATTTACTGTCGCAACTCAAAGCTTGCGGGGTTGATAAATCAGCAGAGGATAAACAAATGGTTCTCACCATTCTCTCCAAGCTTGGTTCTGAATTATCTATATTCGTATCCACATTCCATGCTATCATATTCACCCCTGAAGCCACCTGGAAGATGCCTTCTCTTGAGGACTTTATCGAAACCCTGACACAAGAGCAAACCAAGCTTATCAACATGGGCACAATCAAAGGCCCAAGGGAGCATGCACTCACTGTGCATGATGGCAGCCAAAAATATTATAAATCTAAAGATAAATATAAGCGGAAATATCATGCACATACGAAGAAGGAAGGGTACACAAAACCCTTCACCTATGCCTCGGGATCCAAAGGAGAAAAGGGAAGAAAAGGAGAGAAATGCACATACTGTCACAAAGGATTCCATTCGGAATCCACATGCATGCAAAAAAAAAATAGATATGATGTCTCAGATACTTTAGCAAAACAACCTTGGAGATCGCATCCTCGAGGGTGAAAAGAATAAGAAGCCAGAAGATCTGAATTCCAAGAAAGGAAATTCTAGCCATGCCTTGATTTCCATCAACTCCTCTCCCGATGCTTGGATCATAGATTCAGGTGCATCACATCACCTGGATGCCTTAGAATAAGTACATTCTTTTTTGGATGCATACAAAGGTCCTCCTATTTTGATGGGGGACAACTCTTATGTCGAAGTCACCGGCAAAGGGAGGATTGAACTCACCAACGGAAGTTTCGAGAATGTGTTGCATGTTCCCAAACTTTCTGTCAACCTTCTCTCTGTGTATCAGATGATCAATTCTGTCATTGGAAAGAAATTCATCTTCACACAAAAATCCATGGACATCTACGACATGAAAACCAACTGCAGGGTTACTACCAGTGAGGTGAATCATCAGTCTAGATTGTATACATTTTCTGAATTCATTGAACCTGATTCTGCTTTACTACTTACTCATACTGATGAAATTAGTAGGATATGGCACGAAAGGTTTGGAAATTTGAATTTTAGATACATGTAACAGCTTAGCAAGCACAGATTAGTTGATGGTCTACAAGACATCCATTTCTCCAAGGGAGTATGTGAGGGATATGTTCTCAGAAAACACCCTCAAGAGAAATTCGACAAAGGAAAGTCTCAGTGAGATTCCACACCTTTAGATCTGATCCATAGTGACCATATGGATCCTTTTACTCATCCATCCATCAACAAAGCGAGGTTTGTTCTCATTTTTGTTGATGATTTCTCATGTTTTACTTGGATCTACTTTCTCAGGCAAAAATTTGAGGTCTCTCAACACCTCAAAGATTTCAAAGCCTTGGTTGAGACACAGTCTAGAAAGAAGATCAAATTCCTATGAACTGATAATGGGGGAGAGTATGTGAATCATGAGATCCTAAATCTTTTCCATGAGGCAGGGATTTAGTTGCAGCACACAGTTCCCTATACTCCGCAGCAAAACGGAGTTGCTGAGCAGAAAAACCGATCTCTAAATGAGATGGCATATTGCATGTTGCATGCAAATTCACTACCACAAAGACTATGGGCCAAAGAAATTAATTGTGTAACATACATCCAAAATAGATCTCATCATATATCTGTCAAGGATAAGACCCCCTACGAGGCTTGGAGTGGCCTCAAACGGGAAGTGACCCACTTTCGCATTTTTGGTTCACGTGCATGGGCCTAAATTCCCTCTGAAAAGAGGAAGGCACTTGATCCACAGAGAACTGAGTGCATTTTTGTTGGATACCCCGATGGTGTGAAGGGATATCATCTTATTGATCTTTCCTCAGACCATCTCATCATTGAGCGTAGTGTCCAATTAGAGGAAAGTGTCTCGCATGTGTTAGAAAAACAGGACCGCGGAGCAATAAAATAAAACAAATGCAGAAACAAAAAACATAAGACACACAATATAAGAGAGACACATATTTACGTGGTTCACCCAGTGTGGGCTACGTCCACCAGAGAAATTGTCAGGTCCTTCCTTTATTATTATCCAGCAAATGAAGGGATACAACCTACAGCAAAACCCGTTGTAACTTCCTCTTCTTTCTCTCACAATCTCCTCTCTCAGAATACAATATTCACCATCAACCATAACCACAATACATTTCCCTCATAAAAGAGGGTTTCCTTCTAGGGAAAAAAACCCTAACATAATATCTGTCGTTAGATCTGCGACCTTATAATGAACGGTCCAGATTTACAATGAAATTACAATATACTTTTACAAGGCAATTTTTGTTTCGGGGGCTTCGCCCCAGACCCCCCGGACCCCGCAGAGGGGGTACCCCCCCTCTACACTCCCCCGCGTGGAAGAGTGTACATACTTCTGGGGTGTAAATACTTCATGGGGTATAAACACGGCTGAACTCTAAATCAAGAAGATAATCAGGCTCCACAACCAACAATCTCCCACTTGGATACTGATCTCAACAACTCCACCGCTGATGTATATGCTGGACTCTGAACCTTCTTGGACCTGGAAAATTTCTCATCTTCATCTTCATTCTTGAAGACCAACTGAAACTGAGCAAGAACTCAGTTTCTCCCTGGTTACTCCCTTTG
>ML791903.1:121853-199083 GCA_009831015.1 Picea engelmannii
ATCTGCATCTTCCATAACTGGTAGTTTTGGCCGTTAAATTTCTCGACCCTAAACTTTCCATCTTCCAACATTGCTCCCACTCGAACCAGGAACCCTCTTTTCCTGTGAGTTACCTTATGCTCTGATACCAATTGTTAGAAAAACAGGACCGCGGAGCAATAAAATAAAACAAATGCAGAAACAAAAAACATATGACACACAATATAAGAGAGACACAGATTTACGTGGTTCACCCAGTGTGGGCTACGTCCACCAGAGAAATTGTCAGGTCCTTCCTTTATTATTATCCAGCAAATGAAGGGATACAACCTACAGCAAAACCCGTTGTAACTTCCTCTTCTTTCTCTCACAGTCTCCTCTCTCAGAATACAATATTCACCATCAACCATAACCTCAATACATTTCCCTCATAAAAGAGGGTTTTCTTCTAGGGAAAAAAACCCTAACATAATCTTTGTCATTAGATCTGCGACCTTATAATGAACGGTCCAGATTTACAATGAAATTACAATATACTTTTACAAGGCAATTTTTGTTTCGGGGGCTTCGCCCCCGAACCCCCGCTTGCCCCTGGACCCCGCAGAGGGGGTACCCCCCCTCTACACTCCCCCGCATGGAAGAGTGTACATACTTCTGGGGTGTAAATACTTCATGGGGTATAAACATGGATAAAAGCAAAAGACCTCTAAATCAGGAAGATAATCAGGCTCCACAACCAACAACATGTACCTCAGCAGTCGCATGCAGACACCATCACTCTTCCACCTGTTCAAGATGATGAGCATGCACTTGCCAACTCTTTTTTAGATGAGAGTTTTGATTTAAAGGACTCAGATGATTCAGATTCATATTCAGAGTCAGTACAGTTAGATGTAGATTCAGAGCATCCAGATGCAGTTTCAAAGCCAAATAAGATGCCCAAGTGGGCACAGACTACTCTTCAGGATGCAGGGGATCTCGTTGGTGACTCAACCAATACTAGGAGGACTCGATGTGATTTCTAGGAGTCTCTTGTTTCACTCACTTCCACTGAACCATTTCCTTCGAGGTATCTTTTCTTGGTTCAGTCTTCAAATCCACAGTCTTATGGCGAGCCTGTTGGAAATTCCTTTTGGGAATCCACCATGCAGGAGGAGTACAACTCCCTCCTTGAGAACCAAACTTGGGATCTAGTTCCCCTTCCTTCTGGGAGGAAACTTGTCAGATGTAGATGGGTCTACAGGAACAAGAGCACAGCAGATGGATAGATTAGTAGATACAAAGCCAGGATTGTCGCCAAAGGCTTTCATCAGGTTCATGGTATTGACTATGATGAGACCTTCGCTCCAATAGTGAAGATGGATTCCATACGATTCGCACTTGCCATTGCGGCAGCCAAGGGATGGGAATTCCATCATATGGATGTGAAGAATGCATTTCTTCACAGTGATCTCTCTAAGGAGATCTACATGGAGCAGCCCTAAGGATTTATGCAGGACTCATCTTTGGTATGTAGACTGAAGAAATCACTTTATGGCCTCAAACAGGATTCGATGGCATGGTATGCCAAGATGGACTCCTACCTGTTGTCACAGAACTTTGTACATTGTAAATCAAACTTGAATGTATACATGCTCAGGACGACTGATTCACTTCTACTTTTAGTTATGTATGTCGATGATTTCCTGATCATCGGGTGCTCTACTTCAGCGATTGTTGCAGTCAAGAGGATTATTCATGACATGTTTTTGATGACAGACATGGGTCCACTACACTTCTTCCTTGGACTTGAGATATGTCAAGATGCATTAGGCATCAAACTGTCTCAATCCAAGTATGCACAAGATCTCCTTGAGAGATTTCACATGACAGACTGCAAGTCTTCTCCGAATCCTTTCCTATCAGGAGTCAAACTTGAGGATGGCGGGGAGACTCCACTGGTTGACAGCACACTATACAGACAGCTAGTGGGGAGCTTTTTGTATCTCACACACTCCAGACCAGACCTCTCATATGCAGTTGGCGCAGTTTCTAGGTTCATGTAAGAGTCGCATGAGCTACATTGGAAATTTGCAAAGCGTATCCTTCGATGCGTACAAGGCACCATCACCTTTGGGGTTCATTATGCAGCAGACTCTACATTAGATCTCATTGGGTTTACTGATTCCGGCTGGGTTGGCGATAGCATTGATCGCAATTCCACATCTGGTTACTCTCAGTCTTGGTTCTAGGCCTATCTGTTGGTCAAGCAAAGAGGCCCAGGGAGTGCTAGCACTCCCTAACAGTGGGTAGGGGAGTGTTCCTCTCCAAAATCCATATTTGAGTGGTTCTTTCAGTGGCAAAAGGCTTGTACTCCCTGTCAACTGATTTCTCTTCTTCAAAAATAGTCTTTGAGGTGTCTTAAGTGTTCTTATGATGTCGTTAAAGGAACAACATAAGCAATATGGTAGTATGATGTTTGTGACACTTGCAATACTTGTGGTCAAGATATGACACTCGTGGACAAGATGCGACACTTACAACACTTGTAATGATGACACTTGCAACACTATTGAAGTGAGTAATTTTGATGTGTAACAGATTTCGCCCCAAAGTATGAAGTTAGAAGACAATGATGACTAAATTACTTTGTAGACTTTTTCGAGCAAGGTTATGGATGCATAGAGGCTGGAAAAATCTGCACACAACCATCAAACAAATATTATGACATGTTTCAAACCCAAGGCAGGCATACCTATGCTTGAGTGGTAAAGACTTTTTAGGTATGGCCGCCATAAAATGCACCGCGGATCCATAATTATATTGATAAAACGTATATCCACTGGAGATACAATGTGGATCTATACTCCTATGACTTGAAACGATCATAGCCTCTAAGAATACACAATGGGTCTACGAGACGAGAAGACATAGCCATGACCAATACAAAGTGGATCTATGTAACAATATATGTGTCATTGTTCAAAAGAACTCCTTCGCAACCTGGGCAAAGTACATAAGAGTGATGACTCAACCTAGGGTATTATTATCGATCCTGATGTAGTACGAATCTAACCATGTGAATATATGTCCTGATGTTGAACATGGTAGAAACCACTTAATTACCGGTCAATGATGTAAACCGTTAACAAGCGCGAGGGAGATCACCATTCATGTCAATGATTCCCAAGGTACTCTAGTGCATTCCAATGAATGTGAATATATGAGCTGAAGTCAAAAATCTGTGGAATCACCCGATCATGGGTCAATGATGTAAACCCACTATCGGACATGAGGAGGCCTATCATTGAGGTATGCAGGTCCCAAGGTACTAACTGGTTTCTAAGTCTAGTTCCTGGATAATGTGTTGAAGTCGACAGGAATAGACTCGTCGAAGGAGGGCCTTGATGTATCCCCCATCAATGACACAAAACAGACACAGAGATGTAATTAGTAGATCAAATGAACATGGACTGACAGAGGTATTGAAACAGGATATTTGTGATGGTTGACTCTCGAGGCAGATACTTCCCTTCAACATTGACGCACGACAACAGAAACGTGACATGGACCAAAACTTGATAATGCAATGGATACTGTGACTTTCATCGGGTGACCCAAAGGAGTAAAGAAGCTCAGAGGATTGGCTTAGTGTAGAGGTTCAGTGGATTAAAATGCGTGCAAAGACAAAGTGTCATGTTCAAGGGAAACCGTAAGACCTACTGGTAGTGTTCTCAAAAACTGCTTGGCTTGCTTCCTTCAAATTTTCCCCTATCTAGATAGACGAGTACCTCTTTTTAATTTAATGAGATCGAGGAGGGTAACACATGCTTGATATAACTCACCTTCGGTAAGTCCCTCTTCATTTATTTAACAAACTGGAAGAAGTAAGGGTTCAATCTCATATAATCCCTTCAATGTATGATCGTTTAACAAGTCCAGAGAAGGTAAACTGGTGGTTTTTCATATTTAGAGAGTTTAAAAACAACTTAAAGATGAATCCAATGTGGTCATTTTTAGTAATATTAGTCTCGCGAGGCCGAAAAAGAGATAAATTATCACTCGAAAGATGCCCTTTCAAACCTTTTAACGAGTGGGAAAGGAAGCAAGATCACTCAGCAATATTTTCATGTTTAGAGAGTCTGAAAAGAGCTTAAAGACGACTCCAAGGGGTTCCTTTTTTGTTTATCCATGTGAGTCCAAAAAAGAGATAAAAGTTTACCCGGTTGCATTCTCATGTATTTCTAAGCACGAGAAAGAACAGAGACTAATCTTGGTATGCCCCCATCTTGAAAGATAGTGGCTTAACTCCAGAATGATCATCAAAGGTTGGAGACATGCCCTCCAAGCTTCAATTCATTCACCGACTTTGAGGTTGTCACCAATTTCTCTACTAGATGGAGAAAAAGGATAAGAGTGGATGAAAAGAAGGTTCAAGAGAGGTGACTGTTTCATTTTTTAATGATCTTGACACACGAAAAGAACTATGCTCAGGGCTCCAAGTTCAATCCCCAGATTTTTGTTTCATTTTTTAACGAGCTTGCTACAAAGAGGAAAACTGTGCTCAAAGCTTTTGTTTCATTTTGTAACGAGCTTGCTACAGAGAAAAGAAACTATGTTTGTGACCTCTGTTTGATTTTTTAACGAGATTGCTACAAAGAAGAGAAACTGTGCTCATAGACTCTCCTTGATCATGGCTTCCAAGAGAAAAATGCTCTAGAAGGACACCATGTCAAGGGAAAAAACTCGGTCATGGCTTCCAAGAAATCTTCACTAGATGGAATAAAATCACTCTGGAAGGAATACATGTTGAGGGTCTCGTCGGGGGTAAGGAGATCAGGCTCCAATAGCCCTACCGAAGAGATCACCATTTCAACAACCGGATCCAAATCATCGGAAGTTGAAGGCATGAGTGATGATGGAAAATCAACATCATGAGGGGAGATAGAGTGTATATCTTCCAAAATTTCTTCATGAGGGAGAAGAAAAGAGGATCGATGATGGTTATTATCCTGAGGTATCTCGTCAATGCTCAGCATTTCCATAATAGATTCATCAGAGGGAAAAATTGGGGAAATGTAGTCGATTGCAGATGACAAAGAATTTAACCATGATGGCATCAAGTAACTGTCGGGTGCCAATAGATGTTGGTCATCCGAAGAGGGAGAAGCAGATTGGACAACAACGTATGATGTTTCAGCTGGACTAAGTGGCATGGTGTCACATAGTACATCGAATTCCAAGGGAATAGGTACAATCCAAGGGTCAGATGATTCCAAAGATTGATAAGTCGTGGTCGAAATCATATCGACGCTGGAAATATGATGTGTAGTCGTTGGAAGTGGTGTAGGGAAGGTACCCATAAAACTAGAATATTTCAACAAGACAACACCAACGCTTTCATACGTGATCTTATGATAGCCCAAGAAGGGAATATTGTTGGTAGCGGGAACGCGAGCGTCATGTGTAAAGAAATATAACTGATTGATAGTGACAATTTTACCTTGATGAGGAAATTATACACATCGAAAAACTGACGAAGCAACGGTGATCATAGCATAGAACCAACTTCTCCAAAGTAACAAGTTTTAATGAAGGGGAGCATCGACCACCTCAACGTCAACAGAGACGGTTTTGCCGCCCAATTGGATGGACAGGGACTGCAAAAGTCTGTGCGGATGAAAACCTCGCCCATCGAATGCACATAACATCATTGGGGATTTATTAAGTGTGGGTGATTTCAAGCTTTTCCAACAGTCTAGAGACATGACACAAGTCGAGGCTCCCTCATCTAGAATAGTTCGGTGGATTTGTTGATTGTGAACAACAACAACAAATTGGAAAGAAAGTTGGTGAGAGAGACGAGATGTTAAATTATCCAAGTTGAATGTGATATTGTTGGACGACTCAGGATCAAAAGCGCCAATAGTGGCTAAGAGCATTCTGCGTTGATTGGGACAATGCTGCAGAACTTCTAACGCGGACATAGCACACTGTGCTTGAGATAGATCTTCAACGATGTTGTAGCGTTGGGAAGCACGTGAGCAAGGATTAAAGGTATATTTTTGAATAGTGCTCTTAGGAGGGCGTAAGATAGATTCAAACGTAGGTTTCTTGATCTAGAGTGGTCCAGACTGGGGACTAACGGATGGAGGACTAATGGAGGATGGTGATGGATCCTATGAAGAACCGTTAGTGATCTTCGCTTTGTCCGGTTTAACTAGTGTGTTGTATGTCATCGAGTGGGTGGTTAGATCGATCCCTTTGAAGAGATAGATATGGGCACTTTTTGAGGCTTCATCATGAGAAGTATGGATGGAACTGCCCCCTGGAGAGGGGGTTTGAGAAACCATATATTGCTTATGTGGAAAAGGTTGAGTCAGCACGGCAGGTTGAGAATTCTCTTTAAAGAGTTTGGCCACTTCATCGCGATGCGGACAGTATCGAGTGTAGTGATCGTCACCACAAATGATACACAAGAATTTCAGTTTCCGTTGTGGTTTCTTTTCGGTAGCAGGTGTTTGAGATTGATTTTTTAGTTGTTCATTGTTATTGGTATTTTTTTATTTTTTTTTTCCTTCTTCTTACCTCCGGATTTTTGTGAAGGGGAAGATTGAACTGCATTCACCTCAAAGATATGATTTTGTGGGGAGGTAGAGGAGAGTGTGGTCGTCTGGGAAGTAGATTGATTTTTAATGGAACCGATAACACCGTCCGCATGAGATGAGGATGACGGCTTGGATGGATCGGTATTAGCTCGAGAAGCATTTGGAAGCAAATCATACAAAGTAATAGATTGTGAATAAACCAAATCTAAGTACTGAGCCCGAGCAATGGTTTCTTCCTCGGTGACTGCGCCACCCATAGTGAAATCACAAGCGATTGGGGGTAAAAGTGATTTAGTAAACCACTCTACCAATAATATGTCATGAATCATTACTTTGATCATCCTTCATCATCGTCTCCACTCATGAATATGGTCAGAGATATGTACAGAGTCAGTTTGACGAAGGGAGGTCAAGAGTTCAGTACTCGTCTCATAGTGAATAGGTAATTGAAAGTGTGTGAGGAAAGACATGGCAAGGGAGTTGAAATCATGAAAAGAAGCATGTGATAGTTCAATATACAACTTTGTTGCAAAGCCCGTAAGTGTTCGCTGGAAAAGATGCAAACGTATAGAATCATCCATGAGGGAGTTTGATGAACACCACAAATGGAAAGTCATCACATGGTTATTTGGATCTTCTCCATATTTTTCGTCAAATTTCGGAATATTAGAAGGAAGTTTAGCTGGAATAACTAGCCAAACCGGGGAATGAAAAATAGGATCATTGGTTAACCGAGACAAGTCTGGGAGATCCAGAGTCGCAAGGAAAGGTAGTTGTCGGTTAATTTGCGGATGATACCGGTGTGGCATAGGAACACCAGCAGGACCATAAACTGGGTTAGGTGGATAATTGTAACCAGTAGGTCCTCCTACATACAGTTGTCGCTGACCAGGATAAACAGGATTCGATGATGGTTGAGAAACATTTTCATAACCCGGTGGGTTCTGATCATTATAAGTAGGGTAATTTGCTTTCCCATAAGGAGGATAAACATGTTTCCCTTGAGGAGGGTAAGAAGTAGATCCCAGAGGAGGATACACATTAGGGGGAGGATAAACATTATACCCTTGGGGAGGATAAGGTTGTTGTCCTTGAGGACTCCAAGTGGTGTTTGGGATGCCCGGATAAGCTTGTCCATAAGATGGTCCGGAAGGAACGGGATTTGATACTCCTCCTTGTGGGTTATGATATGAGTTCCCCCCAACGTGGGTTAAAGGGTTGTCGAATAGATTCAAAATGCTCATAGAGATTGTGTCTTGATGAAGTCCTCCATACAGAACGAGCAGGTGTGGGGTTTTTATCTATTGCACTGGTAGGATGAATAGGAGTCCTATACTCATCACCAAATATTGGTTCTGTGGATCCCATATATGTTTCGGTAAAAGATCTTGCAAGTAACTATGGGACCTCCTCGCCTATGATGTTCCCAAGGGAGTCTAAACGAATCAAAAGTGGTTTGAGAGGGGTTGTCGACACAGATGTAGTGCGAGGAGTGGGATTACCAACCGTAACCAAAGTGTCTTCTTGATTGTCTAATGGAGGAGCAACAACACTCCCAGCGTCAGATTGATTTTCTACCTCTCCACGGTAGTTTTCTTCTGAAGAGTTAGGAGGTAAGGGTTGGTAGCCTTCCGGAGGCATCCCTTGCATCCTACGCGATCGACGAAGACCTTTATCATCTACAGGCTCAATTTTGGAGAATAACAATACTCGCTGAAAATCTAGGGCCAACTAATGAAAAGAAACAGTATACACTAATAAAATCTAGGAATCAAAACCAAGCAAATCAGAACTTCTCTTGATGATCATACTAGTTGGTGATGAAATCCAACGTCGTGTGATCAATTCAAGAAGGGGCTAGGATATAGTGGAACAGTTACAATGGAGACTTGCTTAACAGACTTTCACCTTGGTGCAAGCTTCCACGCAGTAATTGTGGATTTTCCCTCCAAGGAGCCCAAGTGAGTTTGACCAATGTTTGTTCCAGGTACAGTGAGACTTCCCTTCACCGTCACCTCATGTAAGTACCTAAATATTATGGCAACTAAGGACACCAACTCACAGTCATCCCCTGGGCAGGTACAGTCAACAGTTTGATCCGAGCGTATGGGCAGGATAACAAGTTCGAAATCAACTTGAGAGGCTCCCACACATACTCGTAGGTATACCCTCAAGTGACTCCCAATATACCATCCAACCACTACAAACAGTTGAACCACGGAGGGATAATCTCTGTAATTCTCTTGAATGCGACCTCGTGCATAACCCCTGTGTGAGAGGGGGATCCCAGAAAGCCTATACGAAAATTGGATTTGACTCTCCCTATCTCAGGATGTTAATTTTTGTTTTGAAAAACTTCAGAGATTTGTACTCACGGCCTAATCCAAAGTGCTAATCCTAGCCTAATGTTGGTGGAAGATCCTAAAAACAAAATGTTCTAGATAATTTTTAATTAGCGTTCATTTTGCAGTTGTTCTTTGCTCAAAAGGTGTATGAAAGTGAAATTGATGGTGTTATGAATCAATTCCCAAAAAATGCATAAAAGATGATAAGAAATTGTTTCTTTCGATGAATTCCTATTTAAGGGAAGGAGAAAAGTTGTTTTCACTATCAAACACTAAGATGCAATGTCCTCAATCAATTTGTTTCTTAATCAAATCCAATGTAATGCTAAAAATTTCAGAAATGCCTTTTAATATCCAAACCAATCACTAAAATATGTCCTTTTTCTTATATGTGAATGATAATCAGATGTAAAACTTCTAATGTCAATCAGACTTCAGGATTAAACAATCATAAGAAAACCTCACACAAACAAAAAATACACTCTCGTTGTGAATAAACAAGAAGGACAAAGATAACCAAATTTGCAAACAAGAACCAAAAACCTCAAACAAAAGAGAAATGTTGGAAAACTGACCTCAAAGATCAAAAGGAAAGGTTCGCAGACCTTTGGATTTCCTCACAAAAGCTTTCACTCAGTCAGATAAATGAGGAGAAAACAACAAGTTAACTCTAGGTCAGCAAAGACAAAGAGTAACTTCAAGGCAAGGAAAGAAAATGTCAAATTTCCAAGCAAGAAGAGGATGAATTCTCATAATTAAGGTGTTGAAGGCCAATGACAAAGATGTACTGAGAGTATGAGACTCTGAGCAAGTGCTAAAAACAAAAATTGAACCCAGAAATTGAAAACCTAGAGGATTTTTCACAGAAAAGGGGGTAGCGCTCTGGTGTAAGGGGCACTAGAGCATTCCATTGCTCTATGTAAGACCACCAGGGAGTGTTAACACTCTAGTAGCAAGGGAAGGGGAGCGCTCTACTTCAAAAGTTCAGAAAAATGCCCAGAAACACAAAATATCAAGCAATCTTAGCAAATCAGGGTGATCATGATGAAATAAAGAGGTAATCAAACAAATCTAAGAACCAAAGAGACAGTATGGAGAAGTTCAAATGAGTGGGAAAAGGTCCAAAACAAGATCTAGGAAAGGAAACAAAAATCAGAGCTCCTCCCTAGTGGAGTCGCCAATTTCTGCTACAGGTGAATCCTCCTGCGGACAAGTGGATTCCCTCTTGGTCTCTAGACTCCTAAGTCCAAGATAGAAAAGTGCTTAACATGAACACTGACATCCTTTTAGTTATAATCAAGCTAATACACGAAGGAGAAGAAGAAATATATGTACCTTATTAATGATGTTTGTCCTTGCAAAGTCCAAGCTGAGCTTCGATACTGAGCTCCCTGATAGGTCCTGTAGAACAAACAAAGATACAATGGACTTCCTACTCTAATGAGACTATCTGAAATATAGATCCATCTACTATAGACAAACTCATATGGAACAAACATAAGTTTGAAAGAAACAGGCCAAGCATTGATATATTGATAAGAACAAGTAAAATTACTTACAATCCTTTGATGAAGGTGCAACAGCTTCTTCCAATTCTCCTTGTCCAACCCCTTTTCTCAAGTAATATACATTGATTTCTTTGATGACATCTCACTCATGAGATCATAAGTTTGATGTAATTCTCAATCTCCATTGTCTTCTGTTAATACCACTTATAGGATCATAAGTTTGGCATCAATCTCTAGTCTCTTCCTTCTCTGTATGTTGCCTATGAGATCATAGGTTTCATACCTCCAATCTTTTTCATGTACCTTTCACCATGAGAAGGCCTCCTTATATAACCTTGGGGAGGCCCAACCACTTGAGAAATATTTGGGATAAGTTGAGGATTCTTCTCCTTCAGTTGAGGATCTTCCCTAAGATCATGCCTTGATCTTCTATTCGAATCCAACCACCTTCAGAAATTGAGGGGATTCTTCCATGTTTTAGCTCAACAAACCAAAAACTCGCTCAAAAAAGGGAGCGCTCCCCCAAAAGGGTGCACAGAGTGCTCAAACACTCCCCCAAAGAGGCCCAGGGAGCACTAGCACTCCCTGACAGTGGGTAGGGGAGCGCTCCTCTCCAAAATCCATATTTGAGTGGTTCTTTCAGTGGCAAAAGGCTTGTACTCCCTGTCAACTGATTTCTATTCTTCAAAACTATTCTTTGAGGTGTCTTAAGTGTCCTTATGATGTTGTTAGAGGCACGACATAGGCAATATGGCAGTATGATGTTTGTGACACTTGCAACACTTGTGGTCAAGATGCGACACTTGTGGACAAGATGTGACACTTACAACACTTGTAATGACGAAACTTGTGACACTATTGAAGTGAGTAATTTTGATGTGTAACACTTGGTTCACCTCAAGTCAAACTCATTGATTTATACAGAGTATATCATGTGTAAATTATTCATTATTCATAATGGTTAATGAGAATTCTTCCATTCTTTCTCTCCTTCTTCTTCCTTCTCCAATTCTCTCTGCAAATGTGTGTATTATTGTTTAGCTAGATCTATTAAAAGAAGGTTCAACACATTTACAAGTTTGAGAAATCTTTGATGACTCCCTTAATTAAAGCATCTACATAGACTCTCCCATGTGTGTCCTTCTACTTGGTTATCATGGTCCTTGAGTTTTCTCAATCCCATTCACCCTATAAAAACTGATTTTTTGTTCATCCAATTTTCCTACCTTTACTCACTCACCATCTCACTTATTGGTTGAGTCAATCCACCATGAATCTATTTAATGTAGATGCTTCCCATGACAGTTTTTACCTTATCATTATGTGACAAGGGAAGTCTTGCATCACTTTTCCAATGTTTTAGTCAATTCCCAATTTTAATTCTTGGTATTAACATATTATCAATACCTTTTTTACCTAGGTATTTCACCATTATATTTCCTCCAATGGGTCTTCCCCTATCAACCATGACACAATTTCTCCAAGGGTTTCACTAAGATTGAGAACCTTAGTGTCTATTTTTACTCATTGGCAATGTACCTCGCACTATTTGATACTTTGCATCATTAAATCCTAATTGGATGGTTCCTTCTAGTGTTCAACTTCAACTCTTATTCACACTATTAGTATTTTACCTTACCTTGGTACCCATCATCTTCATTCGGTGGGCTACCTCACATTTGGTATGTATTTCCATCATTGATCTCTAACAAGATGCTTTCTCCCATGGTAGACTACAATTCATTACCCCATCATGGATATTCATACTTGAGGTTCGATGGTTCAAGATTCCAAGTTGCAATATCTTGGTCATGTATATCTCACATTCAATAGATCCATGAGCTTGTATAAGTGAGGCCTCCTAGATTTAGACCTTCTTTGTTTCGGATTTATTCCCTTTCTAGAAATCATCACCATAGTTACTCCTTGAATGTATTATGACTTGGCCCATAATCATGTTCTTCTATGGTACACTTGTATTTAAAAGTTGAAATTATGATGAAGCCATATATTTTTGGTTATTTAAACTTGATCATTATATGAGCATAGGAATACCCACCTCCTAAAACTAAGAAATATTTACTTAACCTTCATTGTGTTTACAAGTTGCTTTAATCTTCTTTTCGAAAGGTAATCTCCTAATGAAGGATCTCTTAATTCCTTCTTGTGAAAAAAAACATGATGTATTTTCGCTATATGTTTCCCTTCTACATTCATATAGCAATGAGCATTTATTAACACCCATTTTTTTCACCACTTGACATTCAATGTTTCTCTTCCAAAAACATCTACATTTGGTCCAAACAATGCATTAATCATATCCCCTTAACCATTCTATAAATGTCCAAACTCGAGAACATTCTCAAAATCATTTTGCACTATGGCATTACCATCACCAGTAAACGCATCAGGCTCATTTATTAGGAACATGCACTTTTTCATTCGAGGAGTTTGTGCCCACACATTTAAAAGGGTGATTGTCATTTTGTTTTGGGATATCAATAACCTTTGGAAATGGATTTTCCACTCCCCCGTTAATGGGTCGTTTTCATGAACCACCAATATGATGAACTACTTAACTCCCCTAAGTACATCAAAAGCTATTTTGGGATGGTGGATTGGCTATAAAAATTAGGCATCTCACTCATACAAATCTAGATCTCATGAGTTGTTCTATTCAGAGTTACACTAGTAAAATTTTGTCCTTCTTTGAGTAACCATCTTTCACTTGCCCTCCATGGCATCATGGACCCTTTGGGAGGACCAAGGACTAGATATTATGTTGCTTGATCCTTCTCCCATGTAAACGACCTACTAAGATGTCATTGGACTAAAGAAAGCTAGCATGAAAAAGGACCAAAAAGAAGGTGAGATTTAAAGTTATCACACCACAATTAAGAGATATGCTTTGCAATTCAAACCCCACCCCCCAAAAATTTATATGAAAAAATAAATAAATAAATAAAATAAAATAAATGATGAAAAAATTATTGTTCAACCCATAAAATATAAAATATATAGATCAAACAGTTGCTTCACATCAATGTTAACAATGTCCTTTCCAAAACCACCATTAAAAAACTTTTAACATAGACAAAAACATTTAATTTAAATATAAAATTTGAACATTAATAAAAATTCAAAATAAATATCAAAATTTCATCACCATACACATTTTGCAATCATCTATACACCATAAACATTAAAAAAAACCCACCATTGTACAATATGTATATTATTCTGTATCAAATATTCAAGTGGCTTCGGTTCAAGTACATAATCAATTATTATTCAAACTCTATGTATATTAGTTTTATATGTGGAAGGTTATAAATTGTAGTACCCACGTTGACATTGGACAAGAGACTTCAGTGAGTCTCTCAATTGTGAAGATGCTTTAATATTTTAGCTCATTCATAGGGCTTCGTCCTATGCTTTAATCATTTAATATTTTAGTTCATTCATAGGGCTTCGTCTTGATATTTAAGATCGAGTTTGATTTTTTAATTATAAAATAACTTTAACATGGGGCTTTTAAATAAATGAAATGGTACTGCATGTTAAGGCTTTTCCACACCAAAGAAAATCATGTCATCTAGATTTTGTCACCAAAGAGAATCATTATTGTTTTGTTGATTTAAAATATTAAATATATACCAACGACAATGTATACATAAAATAATCAATTGTATTACTATGGTACTGCATGTTAAGGCTTTTCCACACCAAAGAAAATCATGTCATGTGGATTTTGTCACCAAAGAGAATCATTATTGTTTTTTTGACTTAAAATATTAAATATATACCAACGACAATGTATACATAAAATAATCAATTTGATTACTCATCCTACAATTAAATAATTGTTTTCCATTTTCAAGGTTAGGTTCTTTGCATGGGATAAAATAGTTTAATATTATCTTAGAATTATTTTAATTTTAAATAGATATATTAAGTATTGAAAGGGATAAAAAAATAATGAAGTACAAATTTATTGATCTATTAAAAAGGAGATGGATTTATATTGGTTTTTTTCTTATAAGTAAAATTTCATGGGAAATATAATGTTTGCTTCTCTACTTGTGGATGGCATATCTAGTAAACATGTCAGCATAGATTAGTGTGTCTCACTCAAGGAGATTCAAATCGAGCACCTACTTAAATAGAATGAGTCAAATGTTCAACAACATTGACAACAACTGGTTGAGATAACCCCTTGTGCTCTATGTTGGTTTATTTTACTATTATGTATTTTTATTATTATTATGCTTAGGTTTATTTTAATCTTTCATTTTTACATAGCTCCTTTTATATATATATATATATATATATATATATTAGCATTATAGACATGATACATCTACATATAATTTAGTTTATTAACATTACATATGTAACACATCTATCTAGACTATCAATGTAACTCGCTATTGTCGGTGCAATAAGAGATTGACAATAAAGAAGAATGAAATTATAATGAAACATTGTGTGGGATGCAAAGTCTTCCTTTATTTTAAATTAAAGAGGTAGCAAGTGTATTAAAAGAAAGATGCAACTGCACTATACAACGAGTTAACACAATTCAAATGAATAGTTTGATATCAAAGATTCAAAATTTCCAAAAATTGTAAAGAGTTTACCTACAAATTGTATTGTTCTTACATTTTCCTTCACAAAACTAAATATCATAAAGCTGTAAATTATAATATATTGGCCTAGAAAAAGTATTGATTGACAATACATAAAAATAAAAACCTAAACTTTTTTAATGGAAATTGTGTCCATTATGGACTTCTTTCTTGATGTCTACTTTGAGCTAGATAGATGCCTCTTTAAATTCCATACCCTCATGATTTTGTTGGATTGTATCTTCCTCCTTGGACACTATCCTAAACGACCCAACTGAAACTTGTGGAGGAGAAGTCATGGATTGTGAACTCCTGGCTAGTCATAAGATCAATTGAAATTTCATGTTATGGTCTAATGTAAGTTTCTCAATTTGTTTTCCTTAGATATTGGCTACCTTTTCTTCCAATTTTTTACTAGACAAATCGGTAAGTGTTGACACAAACTAATCTCCCTAACTTCAACAAGAAATTAGAATAAAACATCACAAAATACAAACTTCTCCTTAGATTTCACTGTAATGTAAACTAGTTCAAAGAGGGATAAATGGCATACCGGTTAAACATAGTTTGATCCTTGCTAGTGTTGTCCTTGCTCCATCCTTAGGTTTGCGGGATGTTGAACATGTTAAGAACCACAAACCAACAAAGAGAGAGAGAGAAAAAATATATATATTCCAATGAAACCTATGCATAAGATCAAGGAGTTGTGCAATAAAAATGGAGACACTTTTATAGGGAAGAAATGTATTACTGCATTATATTGATGAAAATGGAGAATACAACATATGCCTTGATGTTGCAAGGTCCCTTCCAATGTCCCTTTTCCTCAACACACACACCTTTGAAACAATGCTTTTGATGAAGAGTATTCACAACATGACTTGGAAAGCTAAAGCAAAGTTATCAGAAGCAGAATCTTCAGCAGAATTCTTTATACATAAGCCAACCTAACTTTTCCCATGATATATCCCTCATTATATACAGTGATGAGGGATGGATGAAGAGATTAGGATGATCCCACTAAATCAGAGAAGCGAGTGAGATCTGAACCAATCGGAGGCCACCTCATCCTTTTGAAGATTCCATTCTAGAACCTTCAAAAAATTCACCTTTTTTCCCTTTTTGAGTATCGTCGCACCCTCAAGATTAGAAACTTGTGATGATGTTGCAAGACACTGTGGTGCAACATGCGACGATTAGGGATTGTCACACCATTAACACTGGCAAGGTGTGACGATCTTCTTTGGTGGGGTTTTTCAATAAGGAAAAAATGATTCCATTTCTCAGGGGAAAGTCTTATTTCTTCAAAAGCCTTCAGGGCACAGAGAAGTAGGCAATACACATATCATCAATGATCACGGAGGTAACGAAAATAATGTGTAACATAATTTCCACCAAAGTATGAAGTTGGAACGCATGACAGCTAAAATACTTTGTAGAATGTGTGTGTCGAGAACAAGGAGCACATCAATCGGAAACCTGTCAAAAAACAAGCGTCTACATAATAACATAACATTTACTGAAGCAGGCATTCCCATACTCACACTACAAGTCACCTTAAGCATAAGTGTCAATTGAATCATGGCCACCAATCATACACTGTGGATCCATGTCATTATGATTCAACATAGACACGAGAAATGCACTATGGATATATGTTATAAAGACTCAAATTTGGACATAGCCACGAGAAATACACGGTGGATCCATGTATCAGTACAAACTTATGAATACTCCATCGCAACCTGGATCCATATGACAGTATCCAGGGTCTTCATTTCATCATCTCGAAGTAAAAATCTATCCATGTGAGTACATGTGTTGAAGTTGAACATGGTAGAAACCACTCGATTATCGGTCATTAATGAATATCGTTAACAAGTGTAATGGAAATCACCATTGATGTCAATGACCCCCAAGGTACTCTAGTACAATCCAACGAATGTGAATTAATGAGTTGAAGTTGAACACTCAATGGAATTTTCCAATCAGGGGTCAATGATGTGAACCCACTGTCAAAAACGAGGAAACATGTCATTGAGGCATGCAGGCTCCAAGGTACTAAATGATTTCTAAGTCGGATTCATGGATAATAAGTTGAAGTAGACAGGAAAAGACTCGTCATAGGAGGGCCTTAATGTATCCCCCATCAATGACACGAAACATGTAACAGATTTGAAGTAGATCATAATATAAAGTGATTCAGGAATGACTCAGGGAAGGCCAACATGGTAAGAGTTTGAGGACTACATATGGATGACTCGATAGAAGGCTTTTTAGGTTGAACCTCTCTTGAACATATGAACGACATGACAATTGTCTTGGAAGTATTGAATCAAGGAGGACCAATATACAGACTTGTGGATGATCAAACGAGAGACAAATGGATTTCCCAACCTAGATACAACAATGAAAAGGGGTGTCATGTTCAAGAGTGACTTACTGCCATTAACACAGATACATATATACATTTCTTTCCCAATTTTCCCCCACCATTTATGGTGAGTACCTCTTTATTTTTACACAAGCTTGAGGAGGATAACATATGCTTTAAATGTAAGCTCATTCTTCGGATGAGTCCCTCGAAGTATTTTTAACGAACCCTAGGAAGGAGTGGTTCGGTCCCATATGGGTCTTTCGATGTTTGTTTTAGAAGTCCAAAGAAAGAAAACTCAGGGGTTTTTCATGTTTAGAGAGTCTGAAAAACACGTAAAGAAAACTCCAAAATGTCCTTTTTCGTAAAGTTGTCTGATGAGACCAAAAAAGAGATAATCTACCATTCAACAGGTGTTTTCTTCAAATACTGTAATGAGCGTGAAAAGAACAAGATCGCTCAGCAATATTTTCATATTTAGGGAGTTTGACAAGAGCTTAAAGAGGAATCCATGGGGGTTCCTTTTTCGTATAGCCTTTACAAGTCCAAAAAAGTGATAAAAGTTTACTTGGTTACATTCTCATATATTTACGAGCGTGAGAAAGAACAAAGACTATGCTCGACATTTTTTACTGAAAAAACTTAAAAGAAAAATACACGTAAAAATGATAAAAGGGTTGATCCATATCAAAATACCAGTCGCCTGACCTGTATCCTATAACATTGATACTTTGAAAAGGTCATTAGGTTTTAACATAGGTCAAAAATGGTAAAATAGGTTAAATAAGTCAAAAACAAGTTAATTTTACCATTCCATTTGTATTTTCACCAAAACTAGTGTCAAAAACCCCTATTTTTCCTCAATCTTCAAGTGACGATTCTAGCGTGATTCGTGGACTAATTCTCAAGCCGCCTCCATGAGGTTGGCGCTCTTCCTTCCCTCTCTTTCTATAGCAATTTCATTCAGTTTTTATGGTTATTTTTTAGTTTTGTGGGAAAATTTTCAAAGGAGAGAACGCCTCTAGATCATCGCAGACTCTCCATATCGGGAACTGTGATGATCTAGGATCATTGCAGGGATTACACTGATGAAGTGCGATGACATCGCATTATGGTAAACCTGGGACCTGCGACGACCGCAACTCAAAAATAAAAAATAAAAAATGAACTAGGGAAGCTCCCAATTTTAGATTTTCAATGAACTAATTCATCTTTAAATGTTGTTTGGCAGACTTTCCACAGTTCATCATGCTCGAATGGCAGCAAAGAGAGCACGAGGAGGAAGATTATATTGCAGGGAATGATCCCAACACAATCATGGCACTCTGGGAGTGCGGCTTGCTAAAGTTCTTCAAAGTGCAGGGCATGAGGGCCCAATTAGTTCTATTGGAGCACTTAGTCCGAATGTGGGACGTGAATGAACAAGTTTTTCATGTTTGGGTTCATACACTCACTTTGAGGATAGACGAAATATGTTTCTTGATCGGATTATCTCATTGTGGGGCTCGAGTGTCACTATCAGGTGGCAGAGGAGGAGGTATCCAATGGATTATTATGTCGCTAACCAATCCTCAGAAGGTACGGAGAAATATAGTGGCAAGGTTCCTATAAAGAACGTCCTTGATTTACCTTTGAGGACCATAATTTTCACCATCACTCATGTGGTTGGGAGTGAAACTCCACACATGGCCTTACAAAGTCAGTTTCAGTATGCCATTGAGTGGATAGAGTCTTGAGTCTTCAACCGGTGTGACGACCTCCTCAAGAATATGAAAAAACAATTAACAAAGTGCAGGATTGGTCAGCTAAAACAATTTGGATATGGATCAATTTTGGTGTCCTTTTTCCTAGAAATGGTCCCACTACTGCATCTCCAAAATGTGGATTGGGGTGTGCCTACTCCATGGGATCCTCACATGAGGAGATGGGTAGACTTGATGGCACACCATGGTGGCCTCCCAACTGTTATGTATGGACCGACCTTTTTCCACTGGCAGAGAAATCATCTTATCATGATCGAGGATTACGCATATGTCGGGGTTGATTTATGTGGTGATCCTGACTTGGCACTACCTTAGGGTTCATAGTGGGAAGAGATAGGTAAAAAATAATTTTTCATTATATATTGTTTTTGGAATTTTAATTATGAAATTTTTATGTTATGTATCTGAGACTAATCAAAATCTCTCCAAAATGCAGATGTGGCACCTTTCAGGCCTCCAAGATCATCTCCAATCCAGAGATGTTGAGAGATAGGTGCAGTGGTAGGTCGAGTAGTAGAATTTGATGTAATACCCCAAGGTCGAGCCCCTTCTAAATTGTAATTATGTGTTATTAGGCTGGTAAGCCAAGTGGTTTTAAGCTGAAAGACTTATGTGTTATTAGACTAGTGAGCCAAATGCCAAGGCCAATGAGCCTCATTTTTGTATATGTAATTATGCAGAACATTATTAATAAAATATAAACATTCTTGTGTGTAGATCGAACTGGAAGAAGAGTTATGGGGGACTAAGTTCCACTAGGTAGGGTAAGGAAGGGGAGCTAAGTATTGGGCATATGGGCTAAGCTAAGGGGCTTACCTCTAGAGGAATAATATTTCAATATTATTTCCTAAAGACTAAGGTGAACATTATATGTTTTTTTATCCTAAGTTCCTGGAAATTAGGACGTAATATAAATGGAGCGCATGCATCTCCAGGAAGACAAGTGTCGACCTCAACGCATGCAGCTAAAGATGAAGCGTCATCTCGTGTTGGGGGGTTCACAAGTCATTCTGCCATCATTGGCCTAAGTTCACTCTGCCATTCTCCCCAATCCTGCACGTCAACCCGTTCTTGCCTCTGCATCTAACCTCTGCCTACCTGCAGGCATCTCTGAAACCAGAACGGGGAAGTCGTCCTGTGTTGTTTCCTGTGAAGCCCAATGCAATTGTAGTCACCTGAGCCGTGTTGAGACTTAGCATTAGTTTGTTGCCTCTCGGGTGTCCATACCCATTTTCCCTTCTTGTTGTTGTTGTTGTTGTTGTTGTTTTTGTTGTTGTTGTCAACCGTACCCAGATGTAGCTGAGTCGAAGACTGGTTATCAGACATGTCAGCAGCTCTCCCAGGTGAGAGAGTTTGTTGGGAAGTGTGTGAGCAGCTCTCCCAGGTGAGAGAATTTGTTGGTAAGTGAGTTCTCCTGGAAGGGAGTCCCGTAGCAGCCACAATACTCTGAGACTTACGATCTATCTTATTTCTGAAGCCCAACGTAAGGGAGGTGTACTATTTGATGGACTTGTTTTAGTGAAGTTCCATCCTCCTGGGGTGGAGCAGGTGTGTGGGGAATGAGGGCATGTGTGTTGTGGGCGTAAGTGGCTCCTGGGATAAAAGATCCTTCCTGTTGTTTTGTGAAACTTCCTTGTTGTTCTTGCCAAGCCTAGAATTCCCTTGCCCAATGGAGTTTAGTCCCGGCTCAAGGGTGACCTACTGCTGAGAGTGATCAGCAGAACAGTCTAAGGCTGGGAGGTTCGTGGAAGTTCTACATGCAGTTGGTGGATTCACTCCAGCTAAAAGATAAGTATCATTTATGTGATTAATTATGTATTTTATGCATGTTTTGTGATTTTTGAATGTTATCATGAATTCTGTTGTGTATATGAATTAATGTTAGTTTCATTGATTGTATATGGTAGCATTAATTCGGTGATTAGTCTGTGTTAAGTCTTTTAATTCATTAAAATGCATGTTATATATATAAGTGTATATTCTGCATGGTAGCATTACCCGGTGTCTGGAGGGTCGGGGATGTTACAATATGGTATCAAAGCATGGTTACAACATTGAGCCTGGATGGGCCATGTTAGTGGAATTTGAAGCAATAGTTTCGGAAGGAGTTGTTGTCGAAATGGACAAAACTCAAGTTCTGACCCAAGGTTTCAATGCGGAGCCTGGATGGGTTGGGTAAGTGGTCATTGGACTCAAGGTTCAAGAGGAAATTGTGTCTAGAGGAACCAATTTTGAACCTCAGAATGTTCTTGAGTACCAAGAGGTTACCTTGGTCGTGTTAAGAAGCTCAGGAGGAGAAGCGTATTGTAAAACCACGACAAAGTGGTGTTGGACAGAAGACTAGTGTGAACCGTAGGATTTGTTCAGAAGAAAGGGAAAACCCTTACGACCGTCAGATTTGGAGAAAGTGCAGAAGGGTTAACCTAGAATCCCATCAAACTTCATGGCTTCGGTGAAGTTGATGCAGAATGATAGAAAGGCCGAAGCCCAAAGCTTCGAAGCCCCGAAGTGGATCTACACCATAGATCTGGGGAGAAGAGCTCGACCGTTAGATCCATGTCCAGGTAAGCAAAGGAAAATCACTTTGGAGGATTTAAAGCATGGAGTGTGACAAACTCCCTAAGACCCGAAGTAGATCGCAACCATCCATTATGAAGGACACATATCAAGAGATCGTGTACTTCGGGTGGAAGTACTTCGTGAGGAGGCAAGCATTGTGAGTTTGAAACTCTCGAAGCCCGAAGAGCCGAAGTAGTGAGTCGTGAGGACATCACCTGGAGGTGACATGGACACCTAGGATGTGTGCCACGTGTCAATGGGTTTCGAACCCGTGGAATATTGAAATGGTATTTGGAACGTGACGCATGTCACCCATATGAATGGGCCATGTATCAACCGCTAGTATTCCACCATGAGACATCCTGTATGAGTAGGGTTAGTAGGGCTTGAGATTACATAACGTAGTTAAAGGTCGAAGAACCCGCAGTGGCATTGATCATGATACATCAAGATCAACGGCTAGAAGGCATTGTGGGGACCCAAGTCGCACAGAATTTAATTATCCAAGGTGGTCCTGCAATCCAAACCATGGTTTCACCGACAGGTTATGTGTTAGCGTCAGAAGAATTGCAGGATGAAAGGTGGGTTACTCCAAACCACCATTGCATGCCCCTGCAATTGGAAAACCTCAAGTGATGTAACGTAAGGACATCATGAAAGGTGATTGGGAATGTTCAGAGATTAACAGTTCGGATGTGCGGATGCGAGATCCTCCGAAGCTCTGAAGTCCTGAAATCCCAGAACGTAGACACCTGAGGTTCCATAGTAAGTGTCAATCATCGAATGTTGGGTAGACGTGGACCGTTGTTCCACCCTACTTCGCGATTTCATTAATTCGAAACTCTGAGAGTCTATTGTGACATATTATGAAAACTTTGGAACCCGAAGTCCCGAGTAAGCACCTTTTGATCTAGCTCTTGGTCACTACCCATGGTTGCGTGGTTTGGGGACTGAGAGGAAGGGGCTATTACCCAAAAATTATTGCAAAGAAGAGAAAATCTCAGAAAGAAAATGAAATCTGAACGTTTTTCTTAAATCGGATTGGCTTAAGAATGCTATGGTATTTGTTAAGGAATTATGGTCTGACAAATTCTAGTTGATTGCACGTTGTGTTTCCAGAGTTCAACGAGTGTCAGGAACACAACGAATTGCAACTGAGTGCAGAGAAATGGAGGAGGCACATAATGCTTCCAATTCAAAGAATGAAGTAAAAGGAATGGATGTCCATTTAGAAGGGGAAGAATCAAACTCCAATGGGCACGGAGGAGAGATGGACAAGGAAGGGAATATGATGAAAATCATTGAACAATTGCAGAAAGACGCCCAGGCTCACCAACCTGATAATAGAAAGCTCATGAAAGCCAGGGATCAACAAGGAAAGTTAAACTTAAAGTTGATGTAGAGTCTGGAAAGAATCGAAAGGAAATTGGATAAGGAGAGTGAATCAAGCAAAACAAGGAGTCGCAAGAATCCTGAGAGGAAAAGAAGATCAAGAAGAATTAGCAGGCATCATCATCACTCCCTGAAACATTCCCATAAGGAGGCACATAGTAGTTTAATCCCATATCCTACCAGAAAGAATAGGAGATCTGGAGTGGATGAACTGAAGCGTGAAATGAACAAGATTAAACTTCCTACTTTTGATGGAGAACATAAGAAAGATGAAGATGTCAAGACTTGGATGTGGGCATGAGAAAATATTTCCAACTGCAAAACTATTATTCTCATGCAGAGGGAAGAATTTCCATTTACCAACTTAAAGGAAAGGCATCCATATGGTGGGAGAATCTTGTGCAAGTAGCATGTCAGAGAGAAGAATGTTACTTGGAGGGAGTTCAAGAGACATTTTGAAAAGAAGTACTTAACTAAGAGATACTACGACATAAAGATGAAAGAGTTCTTTAAACTCAAGCTGGGCAGCATGACCATTGATGAATAAGAACGAAGGTTTTTGGAATTGTTGAAGTATGTCCCCTTCATCAAGGATGATACAGTCAAAATTCAAATGTATCTGAGTGGAATGCCATCTTCCATCAGTGACAAGATCCAGTATGATGACCCAAAGACTATGGAGGAAAATTTAAGGAGAGAAAAATGCTTATATGACCAGCAAAAAGAAAATCCTACTTTCCAAAAAGCTTGTGAAGACAAGAATAATTTTAAGAGGGAGCAGAGGAAAAAGGGAAAAAAAACACCATTTTTCAAGATAAGCCCTCAAGGACAGCCCAGTTTTAGAGAGCCCATGAAGGATGAAGTGGGTGGACAAATGCCAAGACAGCCACCTATGGAATGTTGGGGCTGTAAAGGAAATCATAGGTACAGATATTTCCCCCACAGGAATGACAAAGTGAGAACTATCCACAATTTTCAACAGGCAGAAACAGTGGAGGACATGGGCAGTAGAGTACCAAGGATCTATGCAGCCCTGGACAACAAGCAAGCAAAATATCAATCGCACATGATTGAAGTGGAAGGTATGATTAAAAACCAACCATTTAATATTTTAATTGATTCAGGGGCTAGCCATAGTTATATAGATCCTAGAGTGGTGGAAAGTTTGCAATTGTCGAGAAGCAAACATGGAAAATCTTGGTTAGTGCAGCTAACTACAGAAACCAAGAGAAAGGTTACGAAATTGGTACAAAGGTTGAATTGAAAATTCTGCCTTTAGGTTCTTATGAATGTCTAATTGGGATGGATTGGTTGGACTAGCACCATTCCATCTTGTACTGTTGTAACAAGGCATTCACTTTCCTCGATGAGGAAGGGAATCAGAGAACAGTCCAAGGAATTCCCAGGGTAGTTATTGTTAGAGAAATCTCAGCAATGCAGTTGAAGAAGTGCTACAGGAAAGGCTATCAATTATTTGTAGCCCACATGGAGGAAGCACCTAAGGATAAGGTGTCAAAGATCGAATACCATGAAGTATTAAAAGATTTTGAGTATGTATTCTAGGGGGTACCAGGACTACACACGAAGAGAGATATTGATTTTTCTGTAAACCTTATGCTTGGAGCAGCTCCAGTTTCAAAAACTCCTTATAGAATGAGTACACCATAGTAGAAAGAACTGCAAATGTAGCTTAAAGAGCTTCTGAAGAAGGGGTATATACACCCAAGTGTGTCACCTTGGGGAGACCCGATCCTATTCATGAAGAAGAAGGATGGGACATTGAGATTATGCATCGATTTAAGATAGTTGAACAAAGTGACTGTAAAGAACAAGTATCCTCTGCCAAGGATCAATGATCTCTTTGATCAGTTGAAGGTTGCCAAGATATTTTCAAAAATATATCTCAGGTCAGGATATCACCAGGTAAGAATAAAGGATGAAGACATCAGTAAGATTGCCTTCAAAACAAGGTATGGTCATTATGAATTCACAGTGGTGCCATTTGGTTTGTCAAATGAACCCGTTGTTTTCATGTGCCTAATGAATGGTGTATTTAGGGACTATCTAAAAAAGTTTGTCATAGTCTTCTTGGATAACATCCTGGTGTATTCCAAGTCAGAGGAAGAGGATGAAAAACATCTGAGGATGGTGTTACAAGTGATAAGAAATCACCGAATGTATGCCAAATTGAGCAAGTGCTCATTTTATCAAAAGCAGATCCATTACTTGAGGCATATCATTTCAAAGGATGGGATAGATGTAGATCCTGAGAAGATAGAATCCATCAGGGAATTGTCAGCATCGAAGAATGTGACAGAAATCAGATCCTTTATGGGTCTCATTGGCTATTACAGAAGGTTCATTGAAGGGTTCTCAAGGATAGCTCACCCTATCACTTCCTTGCAAAGGAAGGAGAAGAAGTTTCAATGGACAGAAGAATGTGAGAAGATCTTTCAGTGATTGAAGCAGTTGTTAACCAGTGCTCCAATCCTGAGGATTGCAGATCCAAATGAGGATTTCATAGTATGTACGGACGCATGCAAAGAAGGACTAGGAGGAGTCCTCAACCATAATGGATTTGTAATATGTTATGAGTCCAAGAAGCTGAAAGAGCACAAAAGAACTATGCCACTCATGATTTGGATTTGGTGGCCATCATTCACGCTCTGAAGAAATGGAGGCATTACCTCATGGGAAGGAGGTTTGAACTGAGGACAGACCATAACAATCCAAAGTATTTGTGTCAACAACCAACTTTAAATGCTAGGCAGTGTAGATGGTTAGAATTCCTTTGTGAGTATGACTTTGATATCAAGCATATCAAAGGAAAGGAGAAAAAAGTGGTTGATGCACTCAGTAGGAGAGTGCATGAACTACATGTTACAACCTTTAGCATGTACCAAACTGATATTAAGGGCAGAATTTGGAAGCTGCAAATGAAGATTTGCAGTATAGGGCAAGGATGATTTTAGGGGCTAAATTTCGCTCATGGGCTATTTTTCCATGGTTTTTCCCAAAAAAAGATTTGTTATTCTTAAAATGATTCGCCCAAATTCTATAGGATAAAATTATTTTACCTTAAAAATAGCCAAAATTTTATACAAACTATATAAAATCCTTAGAAATTTGAAAATTTTTACAAAAATATCACCAAATATTTATAGCTGACATATGAAGGAATAGTAAGATTTGCCAAGGTTTCTACATTTTAAAATAAATTTTCATCCTTAAAATCATCCCTGGTACAAGGATCTGGTAGCAAAGCTACAGCATGGTAATATGCTACAAAAAGTGGATGATTATAAATTAGAGTTTGATGGAATACTTATGTACAAGAACATAATTTATGTACCTAATGTCCAAGACTTGAAACTTATGATTTTGAATGAAATGCATAATGTGCCTTATGTCGGGCACCCTAGATATCAGAAAATTGTGGCAGCAGTCAAGAGCCATTACTTTTTGCTAGGTATGAAGAAATAAATTGCAGATTACATCGCTAGATGTATGGAGTGCTAGAAGGTTAAAGTTGAGCACAGGCACCCAGCAAGGTTGCTACAACCTTTACCCATTACTAAGTGGAAGTGGGAGGTAGTGACAATGGATTTCATGACAGGATTGCCCATAACTGGAAAGTAGCATGATTCAATAATGGTGGTGGTGGACAAGCTTACGAAAGCTACCCATTTCATTCCATTAAATACTACTCACAAGGAAGCTAACGTTGTTGATATTTTTATGAGGGAAATAGCATGATTGCATGGTATTCCCAAGATAATTTTGTCTAACAGAGACCCGAAGTTCACTTCAAAGTTTTGGAAGGGGTTATTAAAAGGTTTCGGAACGAATCTGAACTTCAACACTACTTATCATCCTGAGTCCGATGGGCAGGCAGAGAGGGTAAAGCAAGTGATAGAAGATATGCTAAGGATGTATGTGATGGACAAACCATCTAAATGGGAAGAATACCTACACTTGGTAGAATTTTCCCACAACAATGGGCATCAAGCATCGTTGAAGATGATCCCATTTGAAGCACTTTATGGCAGAAAGTGCAATACTCCAGTAAGCTGGGATAATCCAACTGATAGATTAGTGGTTGGGCCAGAGTTGCTCAAGGAAATGGAAGAACAAATGCTAAAGATTAAGCAGAACTTGAAAGCTTCCCAAGATAAACAGAAGAGTTATGCTGATAAGAAAAGGACCCATGGGGAGTTTAAAGTGGGTGATCATGTTTTCCTGAAAGTGAAAGCTAACAAAAGTTCCTTGAAGTTGGGAAACTGTTCAAAGTTGGCAGCCAGATTTTGTGGACCATTTGAAATCCTAGAAAGGATTGGACCAGTTGCATATATGCTTCCATTGCGTGCATCCATGACTGTGCATAATGTGTTTCATATTTCATTGCTTAAGAAATATATACCTGATGCTAATCATGTAATCGATTGGAATGTGATTCAGGTGGAGCAAGAAGGTGTCTTGCAAGTGTATTTGGTGCGTATACTGGATCGAAAAAGCAAGAAACTATGGAATCAATCCATAGGGCTTGTAAAAGTCCAGTGGACCTGGTACGATCCTGAGGACGCAACATGGGAACATGAAGATGCTATGCGAGCAGAGTACCCACATTTTTTTGAATATTTTGGAAATCTTGTTGTTGTTTTGTAAATAAATTGCATTGAGGACAGTGAAAAAATAAGGGGAGGTGATTGTAATACCCCAAGGTTGAGCCCCTTCTAAATTGTAATTATTTGTTATTAGGCTGGTGATCCAAGTGGTTTTAAGTTGAAAGACTTATGTGTTATTAGCCTGGTGAGCCATATGCCAAGGACAATGAGCCTAATTTTTGTATATGTAATTATGCAGAACATTATTAATAAAATATAAACATTGTTGTGTGTAGACCGACCAAAAGAAGAGTTATGGGGGACTAAGCTCCACTAGGTAGGGTAAGGAATGGGGGATAAGTATTGGGCCTAGGGGATAAGATAGGGGGCTTACCTCTAGAGGAATAATATTTTAATATTATTTCCTAAAGACTAAGGTGAACATTATATGTTTTGTTATCCTAAGTTCCTGGAAAGTGGGATGTAAACTAAATGGAGCGCATGCATCTCCAGGTAGACAAGTGTCTACCTGGGTGCATGCAGCTAAATCTTAAGCGTCATCTCGTGTTGGGGGGTTCGTGAGTCATTCTGCCATCATTGGCCTAAGTTTGTTCTGCCATTCTCCCCGATCCTGCACGTGAACCCGTTCTTTCCTCTGTGTCTGACCTCTGCCTACCCACAAGCAACTCTGAAACCAGAACGGGGAAGTCATCATGTGTTGTTTCTTGTGAAACCCGACGCAATTGTAGTTGCATGAGCCATGTTGAGACTTAGCATTAGGTTGTTGCCTTTTCGAGTGTTCATACATTTTTTTCCATGTTGTTGTTGTTGGTGGTGGTGGTGTTGCTATCAACCGTACCCGGCTATAGCTGAGTCGAAGACTGGTTATCAGACCTATGAGAAAATCTCTTAGGTGAGAGAGTCTATTGGGAAGTGATTTCTCCTGGAAGGGAGTCCTGTAGCAGCCACGGTACTTTGAGACCTTTGATCCATCCTGTTACTGAAGCCCAAGGTAAGGGAGGTGTACTAGCCGATGGACTTGTTTTAGTGAAGGTCTATCCTCCCAGGGTGGAGCAAGTGTGTGGGGAATGAGCGTTTGTGTGTTGTGGGCGTAAGTGGCTCCTGGGATAAAAGATCCTTCCTGTTTCTTTATGAAACTTCCTTGTTGTCCTTACCAAGCCTAGAATTCCCTTGCCCAGTGGAGTTTAGTCCCAGCTCGGGGGTGACCTACTGTTGAGAGTGATGAGCAGTGTGGTCTAAGGATGGGAGGTTGGTGGAAGGTTTGCATGCAGTTGGTTGATTCACTCCAGCTGAAAGACAAGTATCATTTATGTGATTAATTATGTATTTTATGCATGTTTTGTGATGCTTGAATGTTATCATGAATTTCGTTGTGTATATGAATTAATGTTAGTTTCATTGATTGTATATGGTAGCAGTAATTTCATGATTACTCTATGGTAAGTGTTTTAATTCATTAAAATGCATGTTATATATATAAGTGTATATTCTGCATGGTAGCATTACCCGGTGTCTAGAGGGTTGGGGATGTTACAGTTGAGGATCTTGAGGAGATCGAAAAAAAACCTTGAGGGATTGACTATGGACATCCTTGACATTACTATGGATGAGTTACCTCAACGTTACCAATGCCATATTGTTGGTGTTTCAACATCTATTGGTCGACTGCTCTGTCATGTAGCACAAGCAGTGGTTTGTTATCATGAGCAGCATCCATGATACATATCTATATGAAGCCATGTGCTTCAACATTTTGATCTTAGGACACACCTTTTTTGTAACTTTTTGTGTTATAATACAAAACTTCTATCGGCTTGTCTTTATGTATTTGTGTTTGGATTTATAAATTGCCCAAATGTCTATCTAAAACATAATTGGTTAAATCATCTATTAATGTATTTAGATATCTAGGAATGTGTTGATATTCAATGTAATTAAAATTCCTTTCCAAGAGGTGAATTCTCAATTATACCCGTAAGAGTGTAGGACTTCTGATGGAATAGATGTTTCTTAATTGCAACACCACATGTTGAGAATCAAGTCATACAATTAGATGACTAATTCCAAGTGAAATGGCGTCAATTAATAACTCAATGATCGCACTATATTCTGCAAGTTAATTAGTTGCACAACCAAGGAAAATACCATGTAGACTGATCAACTCATTCGTAGGTGCATAGATTTCCCACGTAGCAGATGTGACATTTTGAGTACTACGACTAGCACCATCAGCAAAGATAACATAAGGTAGTGATAACACCAACATCTGGAAACAAAGAACAAGGCAAGGTAAGCAGCTTGAGGGAAGGAAAATAAATGACAAAAATCACACTAGAGTATGATACATTAAATTACAAAGCACTCATACAAAACATTTTAAGTATAGTACTTCTTTAAGTAAATCTCATTTCTAGGTTCACCCAAAGGAATTCCATCATAATCAACCAGCTCGCAAGCCCTTTTATCTAATACTCGTTTAATGATATAAGGACCACACCACATGGGCTCGAATTTACCTGCCCCCAACAAGTCACGATCTTGGTCATAAAGGAGAACCAAATCACCTTCAGAAAAAACACGAGGTTTAACATGTTTGTCTTATTGAGCCTTGACATGTTTCTTCTAGGTTTCTATGACTAACACGAAATCATGATGAGTCTCGTCTAGTTGCATTAAATACAACAGACGTTCTTCTTCGTTTGTGGTGTTGGGGAGAAGTTCGACAGCTAGCTTCAGAGACAAAATTTCACATTCAATTGACAGAACGGATTCGATACCATACACTAATTGGAAAGGCATGAACCCCATAGCAGATTTAAATGACGTCTGATAGGCCCATAATTTTGAAAAAAAAATGTATGCCAACTTGACTTATGAATCCCTACCATCCATCGAATCATAGTGGTTAAAACTTTGTTGCTTGCTTCAACTTGGCCATTGGCCCGTGGATAATAAGGGGTCAAGTTTTCATGCCATAAAGACAACTTATCGGTAAGCTCAGACATCATAAATTGTGAAAATGGGTGCCATGGTCGATGATGATGGCTTGAGGGACACCAAACCTATTGATGATATGATTGAATATGAACAATACTGCAGTTTTTTCGGTGTTGTCGAATGTAGGCATTGGCTCGATCCAGTTAGTGAAATAATCCATAGCTACAATGATGTATCCATGCCCCCCGGTCAAGTGAGGGTTACATGTCATGAATTCAATTCCCCATTTAGAAACTGGACCAATGGAAACTATTGGATAGAGAGGAACATGATGAGATCGAATCTTATTATTATAGGTTTGACAAGCGTGGAATTTCTAAAATGTGAGAATGCAATCCTTAAAAAGTGAAGGCCAAAAGTAACCAACTCATAGGATCTTTTGGGAAGTGGCATACCCAGACATATGACCGCCACATGCTCCATAATGACAGTCATTTAGCACTTTCTCAGCTTCATCATATGTTAGACATCGTCAAAACAAGGAATCAATACCACGACGGTAAAGGGTATCACCAAGGATAATATATTGACCGGCTTGATACCTAATACAACGATGATCTACATGAGATATATCAAGCCGAAAATTTTAGGTTTGGAGATAAATGATGATGTATCCATACCATATATCGTTTGAACTGATTAGAAAGAGAGATTCGTCAGGGAAATAATCTTCTACCACATTTTTTATAACAGCGGAGGAAAGGTCACATATCAACTCAGAAAAGACCAAATATTTCTTTGAATTGGCTTTATCAAACTCCAAATCAAACTCTTGGAGAATCACAATCCATTTGGAGTATTTTCCCCCTAGCAATTGTCGTGTAAGAATATGTTGCAATCAAAAATAATCATAGTTTTGTGCAATAAGATATAGTGACGAAAACGTTGGACAGCTTGAACAGCTGCCAAGGCCAATTTCTCCACATGCATGTATTTGATTTCAGTGGTTGTAAGACTCTGAATTAAATAGTAAATGACATGTTCGTCGTGCGAATCATCCTCTTGGATCAGACCCATGGCGATGGTATGATCCGAAGCACCCAAATATAAGAAGTAATCTCGACTATAATCTGGGGGAAATAATAGTAGTGTGCGGGTTAATGCAAGTTTCAAAGAATCAAATGCTTTGTTGGCAGTGTCATCCCACACAAAATCATGACCCTTCTTAAGAAGTCAAGTGAAACGTTTCGTTAGTTCAGCAGAGTTAAGAATGAATCATCGTAGAAATTTTTCCTTCCCTTGCAAACTTTTGAGTTGGCGTAAGGTAGAAGGAGGAGGCAAATTGATGATGGTTTCAACCTTCAATGGATCCACTTTAATCTCGTGCATGGAAACAATAAATCCTAGAATTCTTCCAAACTCCACACAAAAACACATTTATGTGGATTCAATCGTATACGGTAATATCGACGTCGGAGGAAAATGGCTTGTAAGTGTGTCAGGTGATCTTGAAGACGCATGGAATACGTTAATAAATCATCAAGATAAAATTTTACAATATGCTTGATATCATGAAATTCATAAGACATAGCTCTTTGAAAAGTCGCACCAGCATTCTTGAGACCGAAAGGGAGGTTATGGTACGCGAAGGTAACCCAAGGGAAAATAAAAGTGGTTTTATGTTGATCCGTGGGTAAAATATTTATTTGTTTATAGCTGGAAAATCCATCCATCAGAGAGAAGATTTCACTTCTGGCACAATCATCGATGATCTGGTCAATGAAAGGATTTGGATAATTATCTTTAGGGAAATCCTTTTTAATATCCCTATAATCAACACAAACACAGATCGTTCCTTGTTTCTTCATGATCGAAACAAGATTGGACACCCAATCAGTCAATGCTACACGGTAGACAAAACCAGCTTTAAGAAGTTTCTCAACTTCAAGTTTGATTGCAGTGGATTTTCATGGATAAACTGGGCGAATTCGTTGTCGAATGGGCTTAGCATCAGGGTATGTATTAATTTCATGTACAACAATATCTAGATCAATTCCAGGCATCTCTTCGTAACTCCATGCAAATAAATCATGGAATTCTTGGAAAAGGGCCTTGTAAGTTTCGATCTCATTGGGGGAACATGAGGCACCTATCTGAACATTTTCCACAATTCTAGGCTTAATTGAAATATTTAGAGGGATAGTGGGTGAAATATTCCCCAAGTTCCTTCATACAAAACATCACGTGTTGGTTCAGAAACTAGAGGGAGATTAATAACTGCAGAAGGATTCGAAATCCGTCAATAACTCTCTATAGTCTCAGGTTCGAGGAAGAGAATAGAACGATTATGCCCATCATCCCATTGTTGGGTATGTCTCGGGAAACGTGTCACATTTTTTACTCATTTTTCTTGTTTGTTGGGCAGTTTTTCGGCACATGGTTTTTGCCAATGGTTTTCTATTTCCGGTTAAGGAATTAGGGTTGTTGACTAATCCAGGTCATTGGGTTAGGGTTTTGGATTTCATTGTCTCCTATATGTATATTGTATTGTAAACAATGTATCACTATGAATGAATATAGAATATGTTGGTTTTCCCAGTTTTGGTTTCCAAGGGAAAATTTTCTATGTAATGTTTGTATTTGTCATTGTATCTTTTATGTTCTTTTACTGAAAATCTGTTTGTAGTAAATATTGTACAAGGTTAAAATCTACATTTGGTATAATATCTTTGCTAGCTTCAGGGGGACGCCTTTGTGGTCAAGGGTTTGGCTCGGGACTATGATAAGCCTTGTTATAGAGGGAGATATGTGGTATTGATTTTTCCAGGTGAAAAGAAATGGCAAGCAATTTGAATATGGAGATCGAGAAGTTTAATGGGAAAAGTTTTGAGTTGTGGAAGCTCAATATGGAAGATTTGTTGGTGGACAAGGATCAGTGGATCGCGATAGATCCAGGTACTGCACCTACAGTAACTTTAGCAGATGACTGGAAAAAGTTGGATCAGAAGCAAAAGAGCACAATCTGACTGTGTCTCTCAGATTCATTATTACTGAATGTGTCAGAAGAAGCTACAACCAAGGATTTATGGGATAAGTTGGGGAAGTTATATTGGTCTAAGTCCCTAGTAAATAAACTATTCCTAAGAAAGAAGTTGTATAACCTGAGGATGAGAGATGGAGACTCGGTGGCAGAGCATTTGAATGCCTTCAATATTGTGGTAAGTCAGTTAGTATCTGTTGAGATTAAAATTTCAACTGAAGATAAAGATATCAATTTATTGTGTTCTTTACCAGACTCGTGGGATAGTCTAGTTGTGGCCATAGGTAGTAATAAAACTACCTTGAAGTTTGATGAAGTGGTCTCATCCTTATTGTCGGAGAAGATGAGATGGAAGAATATGGAAGGACAAAGCACAGACACATTATTTGCAAGCAGATGCTCCCAGGAAAGAAATAGATCTAAGTTCTCAAGTGGGAGATCTAAGTCTAAGGGTAGATCTAAATCTCCCAAAAAGTTTGTAAAGGTATGTTGGATATGTGGAAAAGAAGGGCACTACAAGAAGCAGTGTAGATCCAAAGTTGAGAAAAATTAGGGATCTGAAGAATCTCCTTCTATAGAAGAAAAGACCTCCAAGGAAGAAGGAGGGGATGTGTACTTGGCTTCTTCAAGCACACATGTAGATCGTGAGGCATGGTTGTTGACTCAAATGCATCCTTTCATATGACTCCCCATAGGGAGTGGTTTTTGTGAATATGAAAGGTAAGATGGTGATCCGAATTTATGTAGGAACGCAAAAGAATACACAAATAACCATGAATACAAAGATGAAGTGGAAATAACACTTCATTTCATTAATATCAAAGAAATGAAATTTGTTTACAGACAGATTAGAAATAAACTAGTTAGGGCACTGGTAGCTTATCTATGAGAAGAGATGTGCTACAATTAAGGAAACTGAAAAAATGAAAAAATAGTAAATTGTGCTACAATTAAGGAAACTGAAAAAATGAAACAAACAATGGTGGGGGTCCAAGTGGAATAGGCGAGTGGGCACCAATATCCACCTGGATCATTCCTCCCCCCTTAGGAAGCAATGGTCCCCATTGTGTTGACTTCCTCCATGAGATGAGGAAACTTTTTCTGAACTTGGTCCCTGGTGCGCCACTTGCCCTGGTGAACGAGTTGGCCTGCTTTGACAACTCCATATAGTTGGATCCTCTATTAGAGGGTGTTATTGATCTGTGTGTCCATAATCTGATCAGTTGTGGCTTGTTCCATGCAGTCTGGGTTTAACTCTGTTGGTGCGAGTTGTTCTGCCATGTTGGATGTGTCCAGTAGAGGTGGAAAGTAAGGCCGAAGGTGGTACACATTGAACACTAGGTGCAGACCAAGGAATGGTGGGATATTGAGCTCAAAGGAATTGTCCTCTACAGCCTTGGTGATGGTGTATGGCCCATATCAGAGTGGGCGAAGCTTGCAGTTGGGTCCAGCGAGGTGCTCCTTCTGCAAATGTAGCCACACTTTGTCGCCCACCTAGAATTTATGTTGCACCCGATGTTGATCATGTCTTTGCTTGTACTTAGAATTGGCTCTATCCAATATTTCATGAACCTATTTGAGAATTTGATGAATGCACTCAATGAAGTTGTTCACCTTGGCAACTTCAGACTGGACATTAGCCGAATTAGCCTGAGTAGCTGCAAATGGTATGGCTACGTCAATGGGACATAGTGGCTGGAATCCCAAGCCCACCTGAAAGGGGTTGTGGTCAGTTGAGTTTTGGAGTTCCTGGTTATAGATATGTTGTACATAGGGGAGGATCTCATCCCATGTGTGTGGATGCTTTGAGTTGTACATGCGCAAAATGTGCACAATCGTCCTGTTGATGACCTCTATCTGGCCATCAGTTTGGGGATGGAAAGTTGTGGACTTGGTGAGCTTGGTGTCCAGCATTGACCAGAGGCTGGACAAAAATGTACTGAGGAACCTGTTGTCTCGATATGATATGATAGACTGTGGGATCCCAAAGTGTACCCACACTCGTTCAAAGAAGAGTTTAGCAGTGGCTTCTGCTGTGATATTCTTCTTGCAGACCGCCATAATCGCCATCTTCGAGAATTTATCGACGACCATGAAAACACAGTCGTTTCCATGCTTAGTATAAGGAAGGCCGAACATGTTATCCATGGATATGGATTCCCAAGGTCAACTGGGGGTAGCCAGTGGAGTATAGAGGCCTTGCTTCTTAATGGTCGGTTTGGAAATGGCGCAGGTAGTGCAGGATATGATGTACTTCCCGGCATCCTGTCGAAGGTTTGGCCAATAGAAATACTTCTGCAGTGTACTGTGACTGTTTTCTCAACCCCGAAATGTCCACCGACCCAACTATATTACGCTTCCCAAATCATCTTGGCACCCTCGCTCAAAGGAACACAAAGGTGTCCCAGGTGACATAGTAGTGCATCTTGGAGGTGAAAATTTGGAACTCGATTACCCTCTAAGAGATTCTTGTATGTGTGGCTGAAATCTGGATCGCTCTTGTAGAGAAGCAGCCAATCAGAAGTCTCGTGCCCACAAGAGTTGAGCATGGTGGTTATCTCCATGATCATTGGTCGACTAAGGCAATCTGCAACATTATTGGTGCTTCCCTTCTTGTACTTGATGTTCAAATGAAACTGTTGCAGATATGTGGACCACTTCTAATGGAAATCATTCTGCAACTTCCCTTGTGTTTGTATGAATTGTAGGGGTCGGTGGTATATGTGGATGATCGTTTCCTTCCCCAAAATGTAATGCTTCCATTGTCGACAAGCCTGCACAATGGAATACATTTCTTTGTCATAAGTGGGATACTTTCAGACTTTTTTGGACAATGTTGCACTGTGATATGCCACTGGATGTCCCTATTGAGTAAGAACTGCCCCAATAGCATAGTCAGAGGCATCTGCCTCGATCTCAAATGGTTGTTGCAAGTATGGTAATGTGAGCATTGGGGCACATCAGAGGCGATGTTTCAATTCTATGAACGCCTTCTATTGATATTTCAACCAAACAAATTTTGCTTTCGCTCCTCCCTTGGTGACTTGACTCAAGGGCCAAGTGATATGAGAGAATCCCAACATGAACCTGCGGTAGAAATTAGCAAGACCCATAAAGTTGCAAATCTATGTTAGAGTGGTCGGGGCTGGCCAATCCCAGATGGCTTGGATATTGGTTGGATCCACTTGCACCCCATGCTCATCAATAATGTATCCCAGATACTAAACATGGGTCATGTCAAAGGTGCACTTCTCCAAATTTGCACACAACTTGTGTTTCCACAGTGTTTGGAGGACCTGTCGGATGTGGTGGAGGTGCTCTTCCTAAGTCTGGCTGAAAATCAAGATGTCATCCAAGTACACTACTAGAAATGAGTTGGTGAATGGCTGCAAGATGTCATCCATCAACCTCATGAAGGTTGTCGGAGCATTCGTCAACCCAAAAGGCATGACCATCCATTCAAAAATTCCCTCCTTGGCTTTGAAGGTAGTCTTCCATACATCGGATGGTTCGATTGGTACCTGGTGATACCTGGACTTCAAGTCAATCTTGCTAAAATATTTCGCCCCTTTGAGTTGGTCCAAAAGGTCATCAATCTGTGGGATCAGGTACCTATTCTAGACAATGATCTTGTTAAGCGCCCGATAGTCAATACAAAGTCTCCAAGTCCCATCCTTCTTCTATACCAGCACAATCGGGCTCCCATAGGGCGATGAACTTGGTCGGATGTGACCTTTCTGTAGCAGCTCCTGAATCTTCCTTTTGATTTCATTGTTCTCCATAAAAGAACGCCCATAGATCGATCCATTGGGTAGTGATGCACCCGGGGTCAGATCGATGGGATGCTTGACCTGACAGTGCAGAGGAACCCCTACGGGTGAGGTGAAGATGTCTTGGTACTCCTCCACGACCTTGTCCATTTGTTATTGTCATGCAGAGGAGCCCTATCTGGAGGTCGTGGCCATATTCTTCTTCTTTCCCTGAGGGCAAATCATCAGGATAAAAAAAATCCCAGTTTTGGAAATAAGCTTATTGCATTGTTTTGTAGTAACCAAAGAGATAGTGGCAGGTGGTGGTACCTCTGGTATCCTGTACAACTTATTTACCAAGGTAATAATAAAACCGTGAGGCTAGAAATCATACACAACATGTCTCTTCCACAAGTATGGTTGGCCTAATAATATATCACAAACATCAAGAGGAGCAATGTCACAAAATACCTCATCGGTGAAGGGATTGATGTTGTAGGGAAGGCGGCACTGTTGGATGACATGGAGATCTCGTCCTTGGTGAAGCCACCCAATGGTGTACGATTGTGGGTGTGTTGTTGTCGGCAATCCCAACTGCTTCCCGACCTCTACTGAAATGAGGTTCTTTTGGCTCCCACTTTCAACAATGAACTGTACCAGGGAACCCTTTAACCACATATAGGAGTGGAAGAGATGCTCCTCCTCCTCTGAATCTTCCGGCTCTTCCTTTTGGATCTTTGTGGTGGAAATGGTGGCATTGGGATCTGCATAGATAATCTTCTTCCCTCTGTCATTCCCCTTCTTGGGTTCTGACTCAGTGTCGGAGCATGCATCAGATTCAGAATCCCTCATCTCATCCACCAGTGATTGTCTGGCCCGACACTCTCTTTTGTTGTGAGTGGAGCTCTTATGGAACTCACACCACTTTCCTGTGTCCTTCTTCGGCTTAGCGGTGTTTTTATTTGATTACGGATTTGACAGGTTGTCTTGAGTTTCCATGCCTTGGCTTTGTTCTTTTTTCTATGGTTTGGGTGCACCTTTCACTTTCTTTTGATTCGCATATCCAAAGTCTTGCTTCTTCTGTTTGAATTTTTGCTCAATCTTGGTAGCATACCGGTATGTCGTATGAAGCAAGGAAATGTTGAGGAATTCCATTTCCTCCTGAATGTATCAATGTAGACAATTTTGGTACTTCAGCACCAAATGTTTCTCTGAATCTTTTATACCTAACTTTGTGCGCAGGGTATGGAATAGATTTGTCATCTCATGCACATCTTGATCCCTTTGTTCTTGCAGCGTAGTCCATTGTGTGTACTTGTCCTCATAGCTCCCCACGGGATAATATTGTTCCTTGATGGTGTCTCGAAAATAATTCCAAGTGGGTATGGTTGAGAACATAGAGGGTTCCTCCTCATCCTTTTTCTCACAGTAGATTTCCCACCAAACCTTGACATGGGGAGCATCTTTGAGTAGTGAAAAAATAATCTTCTCCCGGTCAGAAAAGTCATGAACCGAGAAATATCCTTCTAATATATTAAACCATCTATCTACAACATCTGCATCTATTTGACCATCAAATATGGGAATTTCAAAGTTTACTAGTACCTTAAAAGGGGTTGCGCCTCCAAAGTGGTTGTTGGATGCAGATGTGTTGCCAGTGGGAAATCGTTGAAGGATCTGGGCAAAGTTATCCATCATCGCGTTCCTTTGTTTTTCAAGGGACTCCTCGAGCAATATTTTGATAGGATCTCCTGCTCCCTCATCTTTCTTTTCCTCCCCCATGGGCGATCCTTGGGGTTTGTGAGGCTGATCTTGCAAAGGTTCAACCAGATCGATCCCTAACTCCTTATACCCTGACCTCGTTGGGGACATGGAAATAAGGATCGAGAAAGAGCAGAACGCTCTGATACCACTGATCCTAATTTATGCAGGAACGCAACAGAATACACAAATAACAATGAATACAAATATGCAGTGGAAATAACACTTCATTTCATTAATATCAAAGAACTGAAATTTGTTTACAGACATAATAGAAATAAACTAGCTAGGGCGCTGGTAGTTTATCTCTGAGAAGAGATGTGGTGGCTACAAGCCTATGAACTCTATGTTACAATGAGGTTCGAAGGCCTATATGTTATTGAGAAACAATGCAAACCCTAAACATCCACAAACCTAACCCTAGGAGATGAAACGCCATAATATGGGCCCCGTCGGGGTAAATTGGTACATCAATTTCCGGGGGTCGTAACTTTTGCATACTATCTTCGTTTGACGCATATAATACATCGTTAGAAAGATATATCCAAGGAATACAACCACTAATAACAAATATCATTATCTAGATTGAATTAATATTCGCCAATCGATTGATGCCCAAAAAACATCGTTTAGGGCCTTAAAATGGCTCTAGAAGTTCAGGACTTGAAAAACTGCCAAAAATAGTAAATTGTGCTACAATTAAGGAAATTGAAAAACTGAAAGAAACAATGGTGGTGGTCCAAGTGGAATAGGTGGGTGGACACCAATATCCACCTGGATCAGATGGAGGTAATGTTTTCCTAGGTGATGAGTCGACAACCAGAATCATAGGTCGACGAAGAGTCAAGTTGAGGCTCATAGATTGAAGGATTAGAACACTACCTAATGCTATGCACATCCTAGGTTTGGCCATAAAATTTGATTTTTGTAACAAAAATGGACGATGCAGGGGTAACAACAATATTTGAAAAGGAAACCTACAGGATAGTTCGAGGAGAAATGGTGTTGTCGAAAGGAGTTTGGTTTGGAACTCTGTATAAGCTACAAGGAAGAATTATTAGTGATGGGTGTAATAGTTCCATTGTTCCTTATATTGGAGTTGAAGAAGAAAGAACTCCTACAATATCTAGAGAAAAGGTTATGATGTGGCATCAAAGACTGGGGCATATCGGAGAGAAGGGTTTTCGACTACTACACGGTAAAGGTATGGTTGAAGGTATGTCTAACTACTCTCTAGATTTTGATTTATGTGAACATTGTATATATGGGAAACAGAATCGGATAAGATTCCCCTCTCATGCAACGAGGGCGGAAGGAATTTTACAACTAGTTCACAGTGATGTTTTTGGATCTAGGTCGATCCCATCATTGGGAAAATCTGTGTATTGTGTCTCATTTACAGATGACTTCTCGAGGAATACTTGGATATATTTCCTCAGAAATAAATATGAAGTCTTTGATAGGTTTAAAGAGTTCAAGGATCTTGTTGAGAATCAAACAGAGAGAATAATTAAGGTGATGAGGACAGATAATGGAAGATATTTATGTGGGAATGAATTTGAATAATTATGTAAGAAGTTTGGTATATCAAGGCAGAAGACTACTCCATATACATCTCAACATAAAGGAGTTGTAGAAAGGATAAACATGACACTGATGGAAAAAGAAAGGTGCATGCTGAGTGGTGTCGAGTTGGGGCAAGAATTCTGGGAAGAGGCAGTGGGTACTGCATGTTACCTGGTCAACAAATCACCCTCATCAGCATTGGATGACAAGACTCCACAAGAGGTATGAACTGGTAAAAAACCTTCTCTCACACATCTCAAGGTATTTGGTTGTGATGCATATGTTCATGTTCCAAAGGAAAACAGGAGTAAACTAGATAAGAAGGTTGAAAAGTGTATATTTATTGGATATAAAGATGGTCTCAAAGGTTATAAGATTTGGAACCCAGAAAATAAGAAGGTAGTGTATAGTTGAGATGTGGTATTTAGAGAAATGAAGGATGTTGTTAAATAGGAAGTCCTACCAAGTAAGGAAGAACTAGAGAAAATACAGTTTGATTTAAAGGATGATGAATCAGACTCTACAGAAGAACAAGAATTGGAAGAAGAAGATCCTCATAGTCCAGTGTTGAGGAGATTGATTTGAGAAAGAAGGCTACCGACAAAGTATACTCCATCAGATTTCCATTCAAATTTTTCTTTGTCTATTACTGATGATGATCCTAGAATTGTCACGGAGGCAGTGGATTCAGGATGGAAATCTCTGGAAAAAGGCCATGGATGAAGAAATGGCAGCCTTAGATAAGAATGAGGCTTGGGATATAGTGGATTTTCTGACTGGAAGAAATCCCATTGGGAGAAAATGGGTATTTAAAAGGAAGTTGAATGCAGAAGGAAAAGTAGATAAATACAAATCTCGATTAGTAGCAAAGGGTTATTCCCAGGTTGAGGCAATTGATTTTGGTGAGATTTTTTCTCATGTTGCCAAGTTAACATCTATAATATTTATGTTATTTGTTGTTGTTGAATTTTATTTTGAAGTAGAATAGATGGATGTGAAGACAGCATTCCTACATGGGGATCTGGAAGAAGAAATCTATATGAAGCAACCAAAAGGTTATGATGTGAAGAGAAATAAGGAGCTGGTATGCAAGCTGAAAAATTCCATGTATGGTTTAAAACAATCACCTAGGATGTGGTATCAAAAATTTGATATGTATATGCTAGGACTTGGCTTCACAAGAAGCAAAGAGGATCATTGTGTGTATTTTAAATTAATTGGTGATCATTTGATTTATTTGGTCTTGTATGTGGATGACATGCTGCTGATAGGAAACAACAAGGAGATTATCCAAGATGTGAAAACTCAGTTGTCCTCTAAATTTGACATGAAGGATCTCGGTGCTTCAAATTTCATTTTGGGCATGGAAATGAAAAGAGATAGGAAAAAGAGGAAACTCTGGTTAAATCAGAGAAAATATGTCGAGACAATATTGCAAAGGTTTAATATGCAAGAATCTAAACCGGTCAAGGTCCCTATTCATGTTGGTGTAAATTTATATGTGGATCAGTGTCCCAAGACACATGAAGAGGATGAGGACATGTATCATGTTCCACATGTGAGTGCAGTTGGAAATTTGATGTATCCAATGGTTTGTACTAGACCGGACATTGCACATGTAGTGGGAGTTTTGAGCAGGTATATGTCAAAACCAGGGAAGGAGCATTGGACAATAGTAAAAAGGGTTTTCAAGTATTTGTGTGGCACTACTAGCTATGGATTGTGCTACCAAGGAAGACTGATATTGGACATAGTGGTGGATATACATGGATTTATGGATGCAAACTGGGCTGGAGATTTGGATCGTAGGAGATCTACAAGTGGGTATGTTTTTAACCTATTTGGAGGAGCAATAAGTTGGATGAGAAAAAGACAGGTTGTAGTGGCACTTTCAACTACATAAGTTGAATACATGGCAGCCACTCATGCCAGTAAGGAAGCAGTATGGTTACAAATATTGTGTTCGGGTATTGGTTTGGTACAAAAAGTTGTAAGGATAGATTGTGATAGTCAGAGTGAAATTTTTCTGGCGAAGAACACGGATTATCATTCAAAGACAAATCATATCAATATTCAATATCACTTTGTGAGAGACATGGTCGAAGAAAAGAAAGTATTGTTGATGAAGGTTGACACTTTGAATAATTTTGCAAATTCATTAACAAAATCTGTGAGCACTGAGAAGTTATCTTGGTGTAGAGGATCCAGGGGCATTGTTTCCCTGGATTGTTGACTATGTAACCTTGTAACCCCCTGTATGCAAAGAAAACAACAAGTGGGAGAATGTTGGGTATGTGTTATATTCTTTGCATGCATGGGGGTTTTAGGATGGTGAAATCGCCCCACGTGGGGGTTCGGGGGCAGTGCCCCGTAGAAAAAACAAATTGCCTCGAGAAACGTGTCACATTTTTGCCTCGTTTTTTGTGTTGCTTTGATTTCCATGTCCATTTTTGGGTCATTTTTCGGTACATGGTTTTTGCCGATGGTTTTCTATTTCCGATTAAAGAATTAGGGTTGTTGACTAATCCAAGTCATTGGGTTAAGGTTTTGGATGTCGTTGGATCCTATATGTATATTGTATTGTAAACAATGTATCACTATTAATGAATATAGAATATGCTCGTTTTCCCGGTTTGGGTTTCCAGGGGAAAAATATTTGTGTAATGTTTGTATTTGTCATTGTATCTTTTTTGTTCTTTTACTGAAAATTTGTTTACATTAAATATTGTACAAGGTTAAAATCTACACCCATGGTGTGTCTTCCATAGACATAACTACCATGATTGTTTCATTAGTGTCAAAAATCATGTGAAATGGATCAGGAGACATATCAAAGAGATAATGAGGAGAAGGAGATGTCGATTGAATAGCTTGATAAGCTAATTCAACCGGACTTAGTGGCACTTGGTCACCATAACGAGGACATTCTTCCAAGCTAGGTATTATCCAAGGGTCATAGGACTTGTGGATTTTGCCAACACTGGTCGAAATCATGTTAATATAAGTGACAAGAGGAGGAGGAACATCGGGTGGTGAAATGGGAAAGGTGCCCATTAACGATGAATCTTTTAAAAGACCCACACCGACATTCTCGTAACCAGGAGGTGTTTTCACTATAAATGGAACATTACTATTGCACGAATCAGAACTAAAAAAGGTGAGTTGATCTACCGTAACAACTTTACCTTGGTGAGGGAAACATATCACACGAAAAAAAGTAGAAACAATTGTGTGCATAGCATCAATCCAACTGCAGCCAAGTAAGATTTTTTAATCGAGAGGTGCATCAAACACCTCAACCTCAACAGTAACTGATTTTCCTTCTAGCACAATAGTTAATGGAGGAAGAACACCATAAGGTTTATACCCTGTACCATTAAAATATTTTAATGTGTTATGTGACTCAGTAATAGAAGGAGAGCCAATGGATTTTGTTGGCATAGGGGCAGACCCAAGGTTCAGACTCCAAGAGCGCACCAACAAGCCCTAACTACTGGCCCTTTCAGAAACACCTGCAAGGCAGATGCAATCTCACACGAAGTAGCTATGGGGGGGTTGCAGAAGAGAGATGTCTACAACCAGAGGAAATGTAGAGTGGATTCACAACAACAACACACAGCCACCTAGTTATCCTTTATATTCCTTACGCCTACTGTGCAATTTAAATTTAGATCTAACCCAATATCACAATAGCAGCATATCGAAATGACAGAGAACATAGCATCAATCACACATAACACAAGATATATGTGGTTCACCCTCTCCCTAGGGATATGTCCATGGCACTGTGCTTTATGATATATTAATATGGAAGCATATAGTTCTTATATGCCCTCTTAGCTAGCAGATCTTATCTTCTTCTCTCTTTTTCTCTCCCCTCCCTGCGCACCCAGCTACAGGGTTGATCTTCGCACCCAGCTGAAGATCTTACAATACCAGAAGGATCTCGCACTCAACACTTCTCTCTCACACAGTAATATTCACTCAATAATACAATAACAATGAACTCTTACCCAACTTAGCACCAACCCATCCCAGGTCCTTTATACCTTTATTTATACATCACAATAGCTCTTGTGCACCCTTAGGTTAAGACCTAAATGTCAAAACCATAGATACCAAAACCCTAGGTGTCTCAAACCCTAGGTCAACTTGACCCGCATTTTCATGGCTTCGCCAGCCTGTCTTTCCCTCCTTCACGCACGGTTCTTCAAAGAATATCTTGACATATTCTTTCACTTGTTGAGTTATCCACAATCCTTATTCCTTGTTGATATATCATCCTCGATCTCCTCGTCCAACGGCTTTCTTTCTCTTAGTTCGCTCTGTCTTTTCTTCTCTTTTGCTCACTTCGACCCAATATCAGTCATTGTGTCTTCCGCGCAGTTCACATTTTTCCTTTTATCCCTTAATCTTCGCTTGCTTCCATAACCAAGGGCCAACAGACCCCCAACACTCACCTGTGACTTGTCCCGAGGCACTTCAGTTCTGAACTTACTTTTCCATTTCCACTTCAGACTACGTAGGGCAGCCTGTGCTTTCAGCTCTATTCCTCCCTTCCTTCCTTGTGCAGACTGTATTTTTTGTGTCTGGTACCCAGTTTCAACTAAACCTGGTACCTAGACCCTTTTCCTTTTTCTTTTACTAAGAGATTCGAGGCAGTTGGTTCTCATAATACAATTTCAACTGGCTTTTGTTCACCAAACCTTCCTTCCATTCTCTAGTCAAAGTCTTCAACTGCGTAGATCCTCCTTCTGTAACATAGGCAATCTCATATGGCCCAAGACAATGTGTCCTGAACTTCCCTGGATGATTCATGAACTTACTGTCATATAGCAACACCATATCTCCTTGCTTGAAAGATTTCTTCTTGATGTGCCTGTCATGGTAGGCCTTTTCTCTTTCTTTCTGAACCTGCTGGTGAAATCCTGCAATAAATCTGTCTTCTTCCAGTTCGACCAACTGTGCAAGCCTCTCTTGCACAGCACCAGTGTCATCCATATTTGTAAAGGATGCAATTATCAGACTAGGTACCAAATATTCCATAGGTACAACTGCTTCTAGACCATAGATCAATTTGAAGGGGGTTTGCATGGTTAGTTTTTTGCAATTGGTTCTATAGGCCCATAATACTGCTGGTACTCTCAAATCCCAGTCATCCATGTTCATGCTGCATATCTTTTTCAGTGATGTCTCCAAGATCTTATTGAATGCTTCAACTGTCTCATTTGCTTGTGGATGGTAAGGTGTGCTCTTCTGATGATGGACTGCAAATTCCTCAGTCAATACTCCAATGATCTTATTGATGAAATGTGTGCCTTGATCACTCATAAGGATCTTCGGGCATCCAAACCTCGTTATGATGTCATCAAATATGAACCGTGCAACTACAGTTGCACTACAGTCCTTAATTGCTCTTGCTTCGACCCATCTAGTCAAGTATTATGTCGTAGTGATTATGTATCTAGCTCCTGTGTGCTTCCCTGGTGGGTTTATAGGTCCCACGAAATCAATGGCTCATTTCTCAAATGCCTCTAGGGTCAGTTGTGGTGCTAAAGGAATTTCATCTCTTATGGACGGTTTCCCAACTCTTTGGCATACATCATAGGCCTTATAGTATTCCTTAGCATCTTTATGTAGAGTAGGCCACCAAAGGCATGCCCTAAGAATCTTCTGCATTGTTTCTTTCCCTACATAGTGTCTTCCTATGATGCCTTTATGTGCTTCTGTGAGGATCAATGGTCTCTCTACTTCCATAACACGCCTTCTCAATATCTCATTAGGTCCCATATTCTATAGTTGTCCAGCTATAAGTGAAAAGTCTTCAGCGTGCACTACTAGTTGTTTCTTTTGAGTGATTGTATATTCACTAGGTGCCATTCCTGTTGACATGAAATGGACTATTTTTGCGAAGTGATCATCAATTTTTCTAATGGCCAACAACTGTGCATCCGGCAGTGTATCCTGCAAACTAATAGGCTCTTTTCCATGTTCCAACCTTGACAAGTGGTCAAGACCTTTGTTCATTCTTCATGGCTTAAACATGTTCTCAAAATCATATTCCTAAAATAGCAGAAGCCATTTGCATATTCTCCCCCCCAACACTGGCTTGTTGACTAGGTATTTCAGCGCGGAGTGATCAGTAAACATTTTAAAGTGTCCTCCCATCAAGTAGTGGTAGAACTTCTACAGCGCATACACCATGGCTAACCCTTCTCTCTCAATGGTGGTATAATTAATCTAAGTTGTTGATAGCTTCTTGCTAGCAAAGGTTAATGGGTGGTCAATGTCTCATGTTCCTGGTTGTGCTAACACGGCTCCTAATCAAATAGAATATGCATTGACATGAACATGAAATTCCTTGCTCCAATATGGAAAAACCAGGATAGGGGCAGTAACCATTTTCTGTTTCAGCGTGTCGAATCTCTGTTGGCATTCTTCTATCCAATGAAACTGACAGTATTTCTTCAAAATCTTCTCCATGGGTGTTGTAATCTATGCATAGCCCTTAATGAACTTCATGTAGTATTCAGTATGTTCCAGTGCAGTGTGCAGCTACTTGATTGAAGTAGGAGGGGGTAGATTGATTATAATGGCAATCTTGGATGGATCTACCAGTAATCCCTTCTTACACACAATATGGCCCAGCAACACTCCAAAGGGTGAAAATAAGATGCACCTTTTCAGGTTCAAGGCAATATGACATTGCATGCACTTATCCAACATTAGTCTTAAACATTCAATATGATTTTGCAAAATATTGAAAACAAACCAATCATCAAAGTATGCTTCCAGGAATTTATGTAAAAACTCCATGAATGCTTCGACCACCACCCTGGAAAAGATGGTTAGGGCATTCTTCAAATCAAATGGAATCATTGTATACTGGTAGGATCCCCATTCTGTTGCAAATGTGGTCTTATGGCGATCTTCCTTGGCAATCCGGATCTAATGGTATCCTGAAAATCCATATGTAAAGGAATATACCTCCTGTCCTCCTACATTATCTAACACTTCGTCAGTAAATGGTGTAGGGAATGGTTCATGCAAACAAGAATCATTCATCTTCCTAAGATCTACACAGATCCTGATTTCTCCTGTCTTCTTATCTTGTACCACCATAGGGCTAATCCATTCTTATTCTTCAACAGGTTCTATGATTCCTACTTCCAGCATTCTGTCAAGCTCAATCTTCACTTTCTCCTTATATTTAGGGTTCAATATGTAGGGTCTCTGTTTGACTGGCCTTTCATCTAGTTTCAAAGGGATCCTCATCTCTCCCATGGGCCCTTTAATTCCCTTCATATCAGTGAACTTAGTTGGAAACAAGTCCTGATATTCATGCAGTAATTTTGTGATCTTGTCAATAGTGGCAGCATCCCAATAGTCTCCAACATTTGCAATCTTCGGTGTTTTCTCTGTTCCAATATTGACTTTCTTAATCTTGATCAGTTGTCCAATAAAATGTAGCTCAACTCCTGGTCCTTCTACATCTCTTTGGCCTTCTTTTTCCGTGATGTTCACATTCCTAGGATAATCGTCTTCAGCAACATTGATATTATAATAGCCTTGCAACTTCTGAAGAGGCATAGTCCATTCATCCTCTTCTTTCTCCAAAGGGAGGTTAGGTGCCTCCTTTAACACTTTCTGTCTTACAACCTGTAATGCTTGATCTACTGTGGGATATTGGATTTCAAACAAAAAGGTAGTTACAAAGTTTTGGTTCATACCTTCCCAATCTGCAAGTGAGTTCTGCTTGAAGATACCAATTGATGGGAGTTTTGTCCAGTGTGTTAATGAATTTTTAAACCCACTGTTCTTGAGGAATGTTTCTCTAGGCTTCCTCGCAACTTCTCACATGGTCCTTCAGACAACTTTGACCTGTGTACCTAACTTCGCAGCCTGCGACTTTCTCTGAAAATCACGTTCTCATCAAAGTGCGACATTGTACCTAGTCTGTAATATTGTTTTTGTGTGTCCCCCACCATCTCGTTGGAGTTTATTTCAGGGCCTCATCCCTTTCCAAAAATCTTTGTGGTAGTGGTACAATTTCTTCAAAGTCCAACAAGAATGCTTCTAAATGATTCAGACCATCAAAGGTGGGCAAGTTACTTACTATTGTGTCGATCAAGTGAACTTCCCTAGTTAATCTAGCACATCTCCTTGTAGATACTTCGTACATTTTGTTCTGCCAGCTCTCCGATGCTTCTTCTGAATTTGATGAGCATGCATTGTCACTTTGCCAACTCAAATTCCCATCTATTGTAGGATTAATGTAGTCATGTTGTCTGGCTGTCAATTTGTATATGTTTTCTAGTTCATATGTGCGGTCATCTTCTCTGATGGGTTTTTTGTATCTATGACCTTCATCGGAATCCAAAGGTGCAATGACCCTAAGGCCATCTCTTTCAAACGTCATTCTTATTTTATTTAAATCAACCATAGCGGAATTATTGAAAACCCAATCAATTCCTAACAGTGCAGGGTAAGGACAACTATCATCAACTATCTCAACCACCTCAAAGTCTGCAAACATCCTTACTCCATCGATGTCCACAGGGACATGCTCCAGTCTTCCAAAGGGGCTTACAGCTTGTTGATTAGGAATCCTAAGCCTGATAGGGGAATATATCAACTTAGGTTTCCCCATCAGTGCCCAGGTCTACTTCGTCATGACATTGACCTCCGACCCTAAGTCGAGGACCATATAGTCTATATCGTACTCTCCAATCTAAGCATTAAGGTGTAGTTATTTATTTTTCCTTCTCTTCTTGGATAGTTGATGTACTTCTTTATTCAGCAAAGGATCTACCCTTCATATCTCATACTGTCTGACCAAATTTTGTAGTTCCTGTATGGATTTTTCATCTTTAATCAACTCAATACATGTATACAAGAAACTAACAAGTTTACTCACCTCTTTTTCTTCTTCGGGCAAAGTAGACTGATCAAATTCCATAGGTATTCCATATTCTCTTACTTCTGGTCGAACCTTTGATGAAGACACCTGATCTCTTCTAAATTCCTTTCTTGCTTCCTCAAATATCTGCTTCTCTTTCCTTGGGTCAAATTCTTATGTCTTCTCTGCATCTTTTCTGACTCCTGATTCTTCTGTAGTCTTTCTTTGGATCACTCTGTCTTCTCCTGTAACAATGCCTCCTCGTGTGATAACAGTGACTTTGGGATCTTCTCCATGAGGTTCTTATTTGATTAGTTGTATTTGTTGATTTCCTCCTCATTTCTCCAGAAGCTTAGCTAGCAATGTTGTACATTCCTCAATAACATGATCGAATGAGTTGCAGTAGTTGCAAGTGGTACAAGGGTTTTGACAGTCCCTTCCCAAGTGTTCTGGTTGTGCGCAATTATAACAAATGATCTATCCTCAACCTCAACCCATACATCCTCCTCTTCCTCTTCCTCAGAATCCACCTCCAGGGTTGAAGTTTCCTCTCCCAGGGGAATTATATTGTGCAGTGCTTCCTTCTTGTTGTTCTTCACCTTGAATTTTGTATATATCCCTTGATATTTAATGCATGAGATTGTAAGCCCTACAATCCCTATCATTGTGTCCTATCGACTTACAGAACGTGCAATACAGATTTGTGGGTGTCTGGACATATTTTTTCATTTAGTAACATTCACCATGACGATGTCGATTTCTACATACCTCGCACTAGGGTAGGGTAAATTGCTTCAAAGGGATCAGAGCTCTAGAAGCCAAGTATTCCTTACATAAGGGACAGTATTACTTGTCATGGCCTTCTGATTTGCATCTAATACACCATATGTATTCTCTTTTATATTTTCCCTTGTCTTTCTTCATATCTTCGACCTGCAGAAACAAACTAGTTAGCTGACTCAAGATTTGACTCATACCTGAGTTGGATTCTCCCATAGGGGATGATTCTAATTTCATGGCGATCTCTAGTGCCTCGGCCTATGAAGTAATATTTTGTTGCATCAGAGGAACTCTGATGTGTGGCAAGAGGGCAACAATGAACCATTCCTTGTTCTTCTCATCTGGGATCTGAAAACTCAAATGGCCTGTCAAGGTCTTAAATCTCTGATCAAACTCCCACACAGGTTCAGTTGTTCTTTGCTTGATTTCTTTTAGTTCTGTAATGCACTGCAATTCTAATTTAGGTTTCTTGAATCCGGCAGTTAGCGCAGTCTTAATGGTATTCAGCGGTTTAGGTGTAGCTCCTTGGAAAAATTTCATGTACCAACTCAGTGCGCGATCTCTTAGGGTAGTGTTGAACTGATCCCATTTGACAACTTCGTCGGTGATATTCTTAATACTCAACACAACCTCACATAGAAACTAGTGTTGATCAGGATCTTCAAATCCATCTCCTCTAAAGGTGGGTAACCTCATCTCATCTACCATAGATCTTCCTAGGTTTCTTGACTAAGTATGTGGTGGACTGCTAGTGATAGTGCTATGAGCGTTCTGATGACTTAGGTTACTCTAGTTACTTAATGTTGTTGAATTAACAGGAAGAATAATAGTACGTATTTCGACAGTCGGTGCAGTTCTTAAAGTTTCTGACTCTTCTTGGCGAGGTTCCTCTTTCCTAGCAGATTTTGACTTCTCTTCATCTATTAGATCTGCCTCTTCTCCACTGTAGAACCCTTCGTCTCCGTAGTTCTACTTAAACAAGTTCGCAAGGTGAACTTCTCTGAATACTTTCCCACTGCGCATACATCTAGCCTTTGTGTCGTTGTCGTTGTCTGAATTTTTGAACATTTATCTCTTCCGATCTGACTGATTACTATATCTTCAAGATGTTCTCCTCATGCAATAGCATCTTGATCTTCAACTTCAGAAAATGTAAAAATTTTCATCTAGGTCCCTTAAATAAATATCTCTCTGCTTGGCAATACGATTCTACTCTGTTAACAGCAAACTCAGTGATATACCCTCCAATGGTGTTATCAAACCAGTGATCTACTACTCTTGACACGGTGTTATCAACTCTCTTGACCTTCTCGATCAGCGTCGACATCCAAACCACAGGTGTTCTGAGTCTGACTTCAAACTGGGTATCTGCTAACCTAACTAGCCACTCATATAGCTCCTGATTTATTCCTCCAACGAAAATCTCATGTATATCAGTAAAGATATATCTTTCCAACCAATCCTCTATACTAAGATTAGGGTTCTTCTTCTGGGCTTCAGCGAAGTCCTTTTCTTGATATTCTATCCACTTCTGAATATTTGTCTACGATGGAAAGCACCTTGACATTCCCTCAAGAAGATTCTTGTCCCGACAATGGAACCATTTTTTGGCACAGGGGAAAACCCAGGGTTCAGGCTCCAAGAGCACAGCAACAAGCCCTAACTACTGGCCCTTTCGGAAACACCTACGAGGCAGATGCAGTCTCACTCGAAGTAGCTATGGGGGGGTTGCAGGACAGAGATGTCTACAACCAGAGGAAATGCAGAGTGGATTCACAGCAACAACACACGTCCACCTAATTATCCTTTATCTTCCTTATGCCTACTACGCAAGTTACATTTAGATCTAACGCAATATCACAATAGAAGCATATCAAAATGACAGAGAACACATCATCAATCACACATAACACAAGATATATGTGGTTCACCCTCTCCCTAGGGCTACGTCCACAAAACTTTTCTTTATGATATTAAGATGGAAGCATACAGTTCTTATATGCGCTCTTAGCTAGTAGATCTTCTCTTCTTCTCTCTCTTTCTCTCCCCTCCCTGCGCACCCAGTTGTAGGGTTTATCTTCGCACCCAGCTGAAGATCTTACAATACCAGAAGGCTCTCACACTCAGCACTTCTCTCTCACACAGTAATATTCACTCAATCATACAATAACAATGAACTCTCACCCAACTTGGCACCAACCCATCCCGGGTCCTTTAGACCTTTATTTATACATTACAATATCTCTCGAACATTATTAGGTTAAGACCTAAGTGTCAAAACCCTAGATACCAAAACCCTAGGTGTCTCAAACGCTAGGTCAACTTGACCCACGTTTTCAGGGCTTCGTCGGCCTGTCTTTCCCTCCTTCACATGTGGTGCTTCAAAGCATCTGTTGACATCTTCTTTCGCTTGTTGATTTGTCCACGATCCTTCTTCTTTGTTGATCTATCATCCTCAATCTCCTCATGCAACAACTTTCTTTCTCTTACTTCGCTCTGTCTTTTCTTCTCTTTTGCTCACTTCGACTGAGTATCAGTCACCGTGTCTTCTGCGCAGTTCGCATTTTTCCTTTTCTCCCTCAATATTCACTTGCCTCCATAACCAAGGGAAAACAACTTTCCAACATGTGACAAACATGAGGAAAGTAGAATCCCCTTCATCAACAATTTTCCAACAAATATTCTTTGTTTCCACCATTACTTGTATTTGAAAAGCTAATTGATGAGGGAGTCTTGGGATGTGATCCTCCAAGTCAAAGATTATAAAATTCATGTCAGTAGGATCGATTCCACCAATATAATTTAACAGTGTCTTTCGTTGAGTAGGACAACTTTGAAGGACTTTGAGAGCTGACATTGCAGACGATGTCTATGCAAGATCTTCTACAATACTGTAGTTTTGAGCTGCACGTGCATGTGCATGTGGGTTAAATGATGACTTTTGAACGAATCCCTTAGGAGGAAGACAGATGATTGTATCAGGATTAGGTCATTCAATATGAAGAGGACCATTGGGAGGTGGAGCCGATGGAGGAGGTTGATCATCAACTTTCTATTTAGAAGGAGAATAATCTTTGGTTCGAGTAGCGACTGCAACTTCATTTTTCTTGGAGTCACCAGTACACATAAGCACATAAGAGCTAGTAGAGGGAAAAGGGTGGTCATGAATAACCATTTGGGCCTGTTGTTGAGAAGGAAAAGGTTGTGTCAAAACGGCAGGCGTAGGGGGGGTTTCGGTTCCTTGGAGGAATTGAGTAACTTCTGCATGTCTCAAACAATCTTTCGTGTAATGGTCCTCACCACAAATAAGGTAAGGATGACGAGGTTTTCTCTTTTATTTATCATCAATAGGTTGAGTTTTTGGTTTATCTGGTTGTTGATTATTATTTTTATCCTCTTCATTCTTACACTTCCCCTTCTTCTTATTTTGATATTTACTGGTAGTCGTAGATTGGACCATATTCACCTCAAAGGTTATACCGGGAGAAGTAGGAGGAGTAGCATTTTGTAAATTGGTATTAGTAGGTTTGGGATTGGAATTATTGAATTGATTTGTCTAAGTCTCTATATGAAAAGTGCCAATCACACCATCAACAGCATGAGATTCTATCGGTGGCATTGGGGTTGGATTTATAGATAGGCGAGGAGCGTCAGGGATCAAGTCATACAATGTTCTCGTTTGAGAATAAACAAGATCCAAATATTGGGCACAACTAATCACATGTTCTTCAATGATGACACCTCCCATGGAAACATCATGATCTATAGGGCCGATGAGTGACTTTGTGAACCACTCAGCCAATAATTGATCAGGAAGAGGAACTTTTATTAAATGTCGTCTCCTCCTCCACTCATGAATATGATTTGAGATGTGGGTAGAAGAGGATTGTTTAAATGAACTTAAAATTTCCATTCTTGTCTCATACCATATCGACAGTTGGTAATGTGTCAAGGAATCCATGGCTAAGGTGTTGAAATCATTGAAGAAACCTCTTGGTAATTTGATGTATCATTTGGCAGTCGAACCCGTAAGAGTGCATTGGAAAAGACGTAGTCGTATGGATTCATCCATCAAGGAGTTGGATGAACACCAAAGATGAAACATCATGACATGAATGTTTGGATCTTCTCCCGACTGACCATCAAACTTTGGAATGTCTAACGGTAATTTAAAAGGTATAACCAGAAAAAAAGGAGAATGTAAGATAGGATCATTCAAAATTCGAGACAAATCTGGTAAATCCAATGTAGCTAGAAATGGAAACTGTCTGTTAACTTGAGAAAATTGTTAATTTTGGGGAGGTAATCTTGTAGGTATACAAGTAGGACCATGAGTTGTTTGAAAATAGTTAGAGCGTCCAGTCAAATTTGGTTGAGGAGGATTTTGAGTCAAGTAGCCAACATTAGTTTGTTGATTTTGCATGTCACCTTGGAAAGAAGCATTGGATTGGAAATCTTGACCCCAGGTAGGGTTTATAGTGCCTAGAAAAGGTTGCCTGTGATAAGAGGGTACAAAATAATTTGTTTGAGGAGTTTTTCCCCCAGGCAGTTGTTGATTTCCTTGGAAAGGAAAATCCCAAGGTTGGGTTTGTAATTCATTCATAGATTGTCTGTAAATTGGGTTGTGTCCCCCAACTTGGGTTTGCCCCCCAACTTGAGGTTGACCTCCAACTTGGAGTCGACCCCCAGAAGAGTATCCTCCAATAGGAATTTGAAAACCAGAAGTAACATAATGAATTGGGCCTCCAAGAAAATTGTATCTACTTGTGCTAGGATGATTATATCCTCTAGGTGGTGGAGGAAGACTAGGCCCTTCAAGTAAACCTTAATTAGGAGTAGGAATAAAATTGTTAACAGCATTATACCCAGGTGGAAAAAAAAAATACTCGATCCTCCAGATGGAACCTGTGTAGGATTAGTAATATAACTACTAAGAGCATTATACCCAGGTGGAAGTGATGGATTCGATCTAGACGGAAGTGGTGTTCCAATAGAAGCTTGAAATGTTACCAAACTTCTGACAGAAAAATGTGAAACTTGTGGGACTATGGTAGAGCTAGTGAACTGGAGAGGAAGAATTCTATGTGTACCAACCAACAATGGGTTTGAAACCATAACAATATTACTTGTTATGCCAATAAAATGATTTAGATGTACTGTATAAGTAGTAGAAGTAACAGGTATGTGTGGTTATGTAGGTTGGTTTGGAATCATACCTAGTTTATCAAAAATATAGTGTCCTGAGGCAGTCCTCCACAAAGAATGGATTGGGACTGAACTGGGGTTAAAAATTCCAGAAGTTTGAACTGAGGTTCTAAATGCTTCACTAGGAAATGGTGGTTCATCCATGCCAGACTCTACAAAAGGTCCCGAAGGTATTCTAGGATAGTTTTCAACAACAACGTCTCCGAAAGAATTTATTTTGAGAAAAACAGGGTCTTGGGAAGTATTCAATAACGGATTTACGGGGAGTGATGGTTCAACCAATGGAGTAGAACTCTTGATATCATAGGATGTGTCGGTATTAACTACTCCTTCAGGAGAAGGACCCTCTGGTGAGTTAGAAAGCAAGGGGGCATATTCTTTAGGTTCGTCCAGAGGCAAGGGTCGATGTTGGCCACACCCAATATAGAATAAAAAATATCTATGGCCAACTAGAAAAGACAAACAACACTTCACTAATAAAATATAGATATCAAGCATACAAACAAACCTTCTTATTTCAAAATCACTAGTTGGTGATGAAATCCAACGTTGCGAGATTAAGACAAGAAGGGGTTGGGATAAAGTGGGTGGAAAAGTTACATTGACGGCCTTCTTAACAGACTTACGCCCTGGTGCAAGATCCCACACATAATCATGGGTATACCCTCCAAGGATCCTGAGTGAGTTTAGCCAACGTCGATTCTAGGTATCGTGAAGACTTGCCCCTCCATAGTCACCTCATGTAAATACCCTAAATATGTAGGCTACTAAGGTTACCAATTACGACAATGATGTCTGGGGAAACAATCGACAGTCTGATATACGTGCAAGGGAAGGGTATCTAAGCCCGAAATATCCTCGATAAAGTTGGTGTACAAGAGTTCTAGAAAATAAAAGTTACTAGATAAATTTTAAAATTATGCTTAATTTTAATGGTTGTTGTTTAACTCAAAAAGGAATCGGAGATGAAACGGATGAATTTCTTGACCTTGACTCAAAAAATATGCAAAGAGAGATGAGATGCAATATTTTTGTTTGATGAACTCTAATTACATAAGAGAGAAGGTTTTCTTTTGCCAGAATACAAGAAGTTGCAAAATACAATTCCTTTAAGTTTTGAACAATCTTGATGTCAAACAATCAAAGCTATCAAATTTTCCAATTTTCTCTTTTAAACAAAAGCTAGAATGAAAAATGTTTCTTGTAAACACTACGAATAGAAAGATAATTTTTAATTCTTTTTCTTTTCAATAAAAACAGAGATTTGAATCAAGGAAAAAGAAAAATGTGTTCAAGAAAATGAATGCACTCACAACGCAATTCCTCAAACTTAACTCATAATGCAACCAAAAGTGTAAAAGAAAGAAAACTTATTTGTTTAATGAAATCAAAAATCATTTTATAATCAACAACAATCAAAAACGCAGAAAAAAACATTAACAACTTAACTGACAAGCACTAAAGGATGAAACCCATAGATTATACCCTTGCATCAATAAGTGAAAGATAGAACTTTGAAGCTTATGAAAAAGACTTTCAAAACTTGAGAAATGATCAAGATCAGTTAAAAATTGCAAACCAAGTTGTGAATAATCATTCAACAGGACCAAAAATTCACCCCAAGAAATGATAAAAAATCTGGCTAAAGATAAATATTGACCGCCACTCAAAACATTGCTTCAGGAATCGCCGCAGGTAGTAGAAGGACACAGTGTGATGATTAGGTATCATCACAGGAAGTAGAAGAACACAGTGCGACGATGTCGCACTGGTTTTCACAGCAGGGTGTGACGATGACTAAAAATTGAGAAAAATTAAAAACATGACTGAGTTTTTCAATGAACTTTCAGGATCTGAGAGTCAGCTTGGATCACCCAGTGACTCAGAGAATGAAAAATCAACAAAAGCAGGCAAGCCAAAAGAAAACAGGAAGAAAATACCACAAGAGGATGTTCCCCGGTATGGTTGCCAATTTTGTTACTAGACAAATCGGTAACTGTTGACACAAACTAATCTCCCTAACTTCAACAAGAAATTAGAACAAAACATGACAGAATACAAACTTCTCCTTAGATTTCATTGTAATGTAAACTAGTTCAATGAGGGATAAATGACATACCATTTAAACGTCATTTGAATCTTGCTAGTGTTGTCCTTGCTCATCATTAGGTTTGCAAGATGTTGAACCTGTTAAGAAGCACAAACCAACAAAGAGAGAGAGAAACAATATATATATATTATATTATATATATATATTCCAATGAAACCTATGGATAAGATCAAGGAGTTAGGCAATAAAAATGGAGACACTTTTATAGGGAAGAAATGCATTACTGCATTATATTGATGAAAGTGGAGAATACAATCTATGCCTTGATGTTGCAAGGTCCCTTCCAATGTCCCTTTGCCTCAATGCACACACCTTTTCTCCAATTCTTTTGATGAAGAGTATTCACAACCTAACTTGGAAAGCTAAATCAAAGCTATCACAAGCACAATCTTTAGCAGAATTCTTCATACATAATCCAACCTAACTTTTCCCATGAGAGATCCCTCTCTATATAGAGTGAAGAGGGATGGATGAAGAGATTAGGATGATCCCACTAAATCGGATAAGCGAGTGAGATCCAAACCAATCAGAGGCCACCTCATCCTTTCAAAGATTCCATTCTAGAACCTTTGAGAAATTCACCTTTTTCCTTTTTTTAGCATCATCGCACCCTCAACATTAGCAGCCTGTGATGATGTCGTAGGCCACTTTGGTGCAGCATCCGACGATTAGGGATCGTCACACCCTTAAAACTGGCAAGGTGCGATGATCTTTTTTGATAGGGTTTTTCAATAAGGAAAAAATCATTCCATTTCTCAAGGGAAAGTGTTATTTCTTCAAAAGACTTCAGGGCATAGAGAAGTAGGAAATACACATATCATCAGTGATCACAGAGGTGATGAAAATAATGTATAACAGACACTACCCTAAAAGACCCAACTGAAACTTGTGGAGGTCCAAAATTCATGGATTGTGAACTCCTTGCTAGTCCTAAGATCAATTGAAATTTCATGTTCTGGTCTAATGTAATTTTCTCAATTTGTTTTCCTTAGATATTGGCAACCTTTGCTTCCAATTCGAATTTTCCAACAAGCGAAGCTTCTAATTAGGTGGACACTATGAAATACTTCTACTTGAAGATCCTCAACATGATGCACCACCTTTCTCAAAACCCAGTGAATGTCTGCAATTCACATGGAGCACATAACCTAGTGTGGAAGTTCCCATTCATGATGGCAAGGAGAAAGATCACTACTACAAAAACAAGGTGAAGGCCAAAAGGATACCACCCAGAATACGAAGGATAAAAATAAGAAAAATACCATAATTCCCAAAGCTCGACAAGATTGTAAGACAAATCAGGCATAATGAGAACCAGATCGCATAAACCCCACACAAAATTCCTCTAATAAATAGAGTTAGCCACTACATTATAGGTAGACCCAACTTGCTGCAAAATAGGACAAGGCTCGACAAGTCCATGGAGAAAGATTTGATGAGGTCATAGAGTAGAACATACATAATGTGAAAATAATGCCTTGGGCATAACCAAATAATCCTACCTTTGCTATAGGGATCCATCTCGTCACCCACAATAGCATTCCCTAACCAGACTTGAAGGCATCAATGTGAAGCATGGGGGGATTGGAAGGAGATATACCCTGATTCATGTGAAATAATTAAACTTGCCACTTGTCTATTAATTTGAGTTTCATGTAGTTCCTAATGTTTAGATTGATTAGGTTCATGAGAGATAATATATGATAGGGTCCCCCCCATTTTGACACGGTAAGCCTTGATTCAAAATTTCTCCCTTTTTTTCCATGGAGTTTTCTTGACTATTAAGAGATTAAGCATTTGAAAATACTCAATGAAGACAAAACACTTCATAATTTGTTTAATTCTTAACATCAATCTAGAGAGACATGACAACTACGAATCATTTTTTATAATCGTAGAATGTTCGATAACTATGAGCTTTTGAATATCCATTTCTCTAATAATTTTTAATCTAAAATAGAGATAAAGATTTTAGTTGGTTGTTACAGGATACTCCCAAGCCCCAAGTGTAGGTCAATTCACATTGTCCTGCAGGGTTGTAGGCAACCCTCCACAACCCCCCCCNAGTCTTAAAAGCATATATAAACTATTTGTTTTCTACAATAATAATTATATTATATTAAGAAAAGAGGGCCTATGACCAAACCCAAACAACATGAGGTTGTAAAAATGAGGGGAAAGGTGGTAAGCCACAAAGTGTTGTCAATCTTCAAATAAATTGGGATGGAAATCACAATTTCCTTTACCCTAAATCATTGATATTACTTACATAATGAAAAGGACAACTTTATATATTGGTTCCCAAACAAAATGCAATGAAAACAAATATTACTTTGCAAAGGATCTTAGCAAAGAATAGCCAAATTTGTTTACAGTAAGGAATGTGATCCCAATATTTTATTGCATTCATTCTCCCATAAAAATACCCCTGTCATCATCTTCCTACCCTAGGTTGTTGGTAGAGAGCTAATGGATTGTTTGATTTCCCCAGCATATGAAGGATTTCATGGGATGGGCTCCTCCTATCTATGATGTTTCTCTTTCTCTAATTTCATTGGTTATTTAGTTTTTCCTTCAATCACCCCTTCTATTAGTTCCTTGTTTTTTGTTCTTCCTCTTCCATTGGTTGTGATGTGCACATTCAATCATTGTCCTCATTGATAACCTCAGAATAAACTTTTTTGGCTCTAGATGAAGGTAGAGATGTTGATTTGGGATTGAGTTTCAATGTTGTTGGTTGTCGACACTTTCTTCTTGTGATTATGTGCAATGGTTGTCCCTAAGGAGGTATTGCACATCTACCTTTCTGCAATCTCCACAAAAGTGACCTCACTCATGGAAGATATTTAATTTTAATGGGAGTAATTCATATCCTTACTCTTGTATGTGAGACCATCCATCAAAGTTCAAGTTATTGTTCAACTAGATTGCTTTTGAAAGTCCCTTTGAAAATTCTACTTTCATGTAGAATCTTTTACAAGTATATTGGAAAGCCTTTGGAACTACTCTATCTAGAAATTTCCCTATGTTGCTACCAATGCACTAAAAGGTCATGTTATCCCCAAAAATAAAGGGAAGATGTAGGATGTATACCTAAGAAGACATATTATGATATTGGAATGCCATACTATGTGGTAGGATAATGAAATGGGAAACTACTACATTTCCCAAAATATTTTTTCCTTATAGGGTACCTATCCCATACTCCTCCTTTATGTGAGGCATGCCTTCCTTCACGAACCACTTCAAGAATTTATATTTTGTTTTATAATTCAAAGATTTTAGTGAGTTTAGTTTATGGCACATTATGAAAAATATGGGAGTATTTCAGATAACACAAGGAAACAAAATCTTTATTTCCCATCGACCCATCTTTCATATTCCCCTCTTTTGGACCGATAGTCTCCATTTTGCTCCCCACATCCATATTAGACCATTATATATTATATTTTTGCATTGCCTTAATTTTGCATATCAATAATGCACCATGGTAACTATATCATGTGGTTAATTGAAAGTATATTTACAATATACTTTCACGCGGTGTGTGTGTGTGTGTGTGTGTGTGTGTGTGTGTGTGTGTGTGTGTGTGTGTGTGTGTGTGTGTGCACGTGTGTACGTGTGTGTGTGTGTGTGCATGCATGTGCGTGTGTCTAGTCATTCTCGAAATGGACCTTGGCCTTGATCTATGTACTAGGAATCCATGTGAAACATATTTAGAACATTTTCATTATTGTGTTAATTATTTTGGGCTCACATGGCTTGACACCCATCATAATAATCGTGCATTTACACTTTAAACATAATCTGATGAAATACCTTCCAAGGGTCGAAACAAAAGTATTGCACCATCTGATGGAAAAGAGTACTCATTCAAAGCATAAATGTTGACCAAGCACAACCATCAAAGCTTAAAAAAACCCACACAAACCTTTGTGTATAACATGATCCCACTCAACAAAGAGTTGACAAGTTGAGGGGAGATCAATGTAGAAACACCACCTCTCCCATAAAAATGACTAGAAACACACATTTTATACCTGAACAAAACTTAGATAGGTTGTACTTAGTAGAAAACCTACAATTTTGACTTCCTTCATATATAATATGTTTTATACCAAGGTCACTTAATCCTTGGGGATTCCACAATGTCACTTTCATTACAAACTTGTTCCATCATGGATCTTACCCTCCTTATCCTCAAGGTCACTAACATAACCAACGTGTTTACTCGATATCACAAACTATCATGGAAGAAACCATTCACCAAAAATGAATTGTCACAATCTGTCATGTACCAAATAGAAATATCCAGAGCATAAATCATAAATATTACTTAGATATATCATAGAAAGAAATGGAATTGCATGCAAAATGGAAAATATGAAGAAAAATATTATACCTTTATTGATATGGAAGCAATTGTTACCCATGATTTTGGTCGTCATGATGATGTATTGATTATGGTGTAATCAGGCTCTTCATTAGAACTTTCTCCAGAGAAAAGTTACCTTCATCTCTTTTCAGAAATCACATTTTTGAGGAAGGTTCGCAGGCTACCAATACATTTGCCTGCGAGAATGCATGATTCTCGCAAGCTGCCTTAAGCCAGGGTGCAAGAAGTTCACACTATGTCTAACTACTAGGGTGCGAACACTTTCTAAAGAAGGGAAAAAGATGAAATCTCGAACCTTCTAGAAGGGAATCTTCTAGAAGGATGAGATGGCATTCAAATGGTTATCTAAGTACTGGCTTTCCTGATATTTTGGGATCATTCCTATCCAAGTAACTAATTCATTATCTCTTATATATTGAGGGGATTCTCATGGAAAAGGTTAGAAGCAAACAAGGTTAAAAAGATATTGGAGAATTAATGAAAGATTGTGTGAAGGATTGATGCTACAGCAGCTAAGAACTCCATCAAGGTTATCAAAAGTGGTTGATCTTCTTCATGCAAATGAGAAAGTGTGTGTGTCAGAGCCAAGGGCCATCAAAAGGAGGTTTGCAACATCAAGGCTCAGGTTGTAATCTTTGCTTTCCATCAATATAATACAGTAATATGTCCCTTTCCCATAAATCTAATGTCACTTTATTATATAACTCCTTGATCATATACATAGATTAATTGTTGAATATATTGAGTTGTTTTTACTTCAATTGGTTTGAGTTGTCCTGGTCTTGACAGCACAAGAGCATTGGAGCGAATCTAGAACAACAAAGACCAAAGGAAGCGATCATAAGGTATGTTCATGATTCTTGCCTCCTAGTTCATTCAATAGTCGAAATCTAGGGAAAGAGTATTATTCTGTCTTGCTTTGTTCTAGATCCATGTGGATCTAGGGAGATCGGTTTGTGTCCGCACTTACGGATTTATCCAATAACAAAATCGGCGACTCCACTGGGGAATATCCCTTTTTCTTTGTGGCCTTTTTGAGTTTTTTTGTGGCCATTTGCTCTAGTTTCATTTTTCTCCTGTCCTGTTAGTCTCTGAGTCTTCAGGATATCCTGATAGACCTTCTAAGTCCAGAAGTCATTTTGAATTTTACTTCATTTTTCAAATTTTTGGATATGTTCAGGAATTCTCTCACTGCACTTCATTGCAGTCTACGAGAATTGAGAGGGTTCGCACCCTGCACATAGGGTTCAGTGCGAGGTTCTAGAACCTTGCTAAAAGGTCACCTGGGAGAATCATAGATTCTCGCACTATGTAATACTGCTTACCTGTGAACACATTTTTTCAAATTTTTGAAATTAAGTTTTGGTCTTTCTAACTGCCCAGATCAGTTGAATTACCTCTTATGAGTTTTTTGGACCATTGATTGACATATTTCTTGTTTTAGTTTGCATGCTTGAAAAGTTTTAAGGTTTCAAGGCTTTTCCTGGCATTTGTGGCTTGACTTTCGTTTCTCAACTCTTCTTGGCAAAACCATTCTCTCCGATTTCAGATTCTGAGTGTGTTTGATTGGTTGAGAACCAGTGATTGGTTGAAAGTTGAGTACTTATTTTTTCTCATTAGCTTATTGGTTTGAAAGAACATTTTCGTTTGCAATGAGAAGACTAATTGGTTTTCTCTTTATTTTTTGTTTTCATTGAAAGAGTTGATTGGGTTGTTATTGTTTGATTCTTTATAATTTGATTTTCTTCTCTCTCATTGGTATAGTGAGAGTTCTTTTTGGAAAGTGAACAACAAGCTTTTCTTTCAAAAACATTGTTTTTGTGTTTTAGAAAACATTGAAAATCAAATTTTAGAGATTGTTGAACTATTTGAAAAAGACACATAGATGCATTTTCATTTGATGGGTGATTGTTTGCATTGACATTTGAAAAGGAAATTGTGCATTATAGTTCAGGATTGATTTGGAAAAAATTCTCTCTCTCCCATACCTAGGATTCATTGAACGAAAAGTGATACATTTCATTCTCATCCTTGCATTTTTGGGTCAGAGTCATACAACATGAGTTTCACTTCCGTTACCTTTGAGTAAACAACAGCTCTTAAAAACATTGCGTAATCTTAAAATTTATCTAGTAACTCTTTTCTAGGGCTCTTTTACACCAACATTTAGCTAGGCTAGTGCTTTGGAGTAGAAAGAGAGATACACTCTCCAAAAGCTCAAAACACACAATAGCATCTTGAGTTAGGGAGTGTTAAATTCCATTTGCAACATATTGTCCTGGAAGCCCTTCTCACACAAGGGTCAAGCACTAGGTCGCATTGGTGTTGGAAAAGTTACTCACCCTGCATTGTTGACATCAGTGTAGAGATTGCATGTATTACGGGGGTCACTCGGAGGTATACCCACAATGATGAGTGGAAGCCTTTTGAGTTGATTTCGGGCTAGATACCCTACCCTTGTGTGTGGATCGGACTGACAACTGTTCCCCCAGGCTGTACTATTGTTTGTGGTAACCTTAGTGGCCTATCTCTCAAGTTTCTTACCCAAGGTGACTGTGGAGGGGAAAGTCTTCACGGTACCTGGAATTGACGTTGATCAAACTCACTCGGGCTCCTTGAAGGGTATACCCACGATTATGTGTGGGAGCTTGCACCAGGGTGTAAGTCCATTAAGCAGGCCGTCAACGTAACTTTTCCATCCTAGCCCCGCCCCCTCTCGTCTCGTTGTTGCGACCTTGGATTTCATCACCAACTAGTGGCTTCGATATTAGAAGGTCTTGTTTGCTTGGTGATTGCTTCTTAGATTTTGTTTACTAGTGTGTGTTGTTTGTTTCTCGAAGTTGGCCATAGGAATTTCTTTGTGGAGCTTGTCATTCGTTTACAATAGATCCCCCACGTCGCTCACGTAGAATGCAGGGTTTATCTCCAGAGCATCTGGATGAGTCACAACCCTTGCCTACAACTACACCTGAGGATTCTCCTCAACACAGTGAAGCCGCAGTTGTTACCACACCTCAAGTGGAATCAATTGAATCTCTAAAACCTTTTCGAATTACTCATACTAGAGAGGACTATCGAATTCGCCGTGGTGAACGACCTTTTGTGTGATTAAATTCTTCTAGAGACGTAGTTGTTACCTCTTCTGGATCACCCGTTGGGCCCTTTCCCGGTATAGAAAGCCAAGATCCTTTTTGGTCAGCAGACGTCCGCAGGACCCTCTTTAGTCCTGAGTCACCTGTCATCTCTGAAATCAACCCTCTGGTGTTTTCTGAGACAGAGACTGTACCGGTGAATACCACTTATCACTTTACTCTACCTGCCGAGATGGCCCATCTCGTGATTACTATGAGTGTCCCAACTGGGTTCACTACAGCTGGTCTTCCTTCTATAAATACCCAGTGAACGACCCATGTTACTCCAACACTACCACCCGGCTACCATGCGTTGAATGCTTTGTTGAATGCTTCAAATCCAACACCTCCGCAAACTCCTTCTGGTACTCCTGGTGGTCCTTCTTTTCATGGACACCCTATTCCCGGTTTTATTCCGACACTCCCTCAATTTCCTTCTGGCAATCCTAATCCTAGTGGCACTATACCGACCATTGCACCAAACTTGAAGATTCCTGTTGGAGGACAAGGTGGTATGATTCCTTTTCCTTTTACCGGACACAGTACAATTACTACACAACCTACGATTGGTACACAACTTCCGGTTGGAACTTTACCTACGATAGGGGGATCAACCTCGCCTTTTGGACAAAATATACCTTTTTCTTTGGCCCAATATTGGAATCAGATGTTACAAAATCTTCCTCAAACGACTGGGGGGCAACAACCTGTCCCTAATATAGGCCAACCATATCCAGGTATACCTAATCCTATTTGGGGTCAGGGTCAAAATGCTCAATCTCAGGTCCCTGCTCAAACTCAAGGTTACCATCCTTGGAATTACTATCCTCTCCAACCACCACCGAATCAGCCAGGGTCTTCCCACTATGGGCAGACTGCGTACGGGCCTACTAGTTTGCCAACAAGGCTTCCACCCCAAAGCCACCAGTACCCACAGGTGAACCGGCAGTTACCTTTTCTTGCTACTTTGGATTTTCCAGATTTGTCTAGGATTCTAAATGATCTTATTCGTCACTCTCCCCAATGGCCTGCTATTCCCACCAAGCTTCCATCGGACATTCCTAAATTCGATGGCAAAGTGGGAGAGGACCCGAACAATCATGTTATGAATTTTCATCTATGGTGTTCATCGAACTCGTTTATGGATGATTCTATTCATCTACGTCTTTTTCAACGAACCCTTACCGGTTCTGCTGTGAAGTGGTATATTGAATTGCCACGAGGTTTATTTTCTGATTTCAACACCCTAGCTATGGCTTTTCTTACACATTACCAGTTATCGATCCGTTACGATACTGGGACTGAGATTTTGACTTCCTTCAAACAGACTAAAGGCACTCATATATCGGATCATATCCATGAGTGGCGAAGGAGACGACATCTCATTAAACTTGAAATCCCTGATCAGTTACTGGCATAATGGTTTACAAAATCCTTTGTGAACGAAATTGGTAAAGACATTGCCATGGGTGGCGTTGTTACGGAGGAGCAGGCTATCACTCATGCTCAATATCTTGATCTTGTTTATTCGCAAACGGGAACACTTTACGATTTTCTACCTGAATTACCTCGTCCTGGTACTTCCAGCACTTCAACTGCTCCATCTGCCTCGCATGCAGTTGATGGTGTGATTGGTACTACCCATGCCCACTCACATTTTGTTTCAAGTACAACCCCTAAATCTACATATTCTAATGTTCAAAATGCTCCGTCTCCTGCCACTCCCGCTGGTAAAACTTCTGAGGTGAACGTTGTTCAATCTACCCCGACTGGTAAAAATAAATCGAAAAAAGGGAGAGGCAAGAATAAGGAGGGTAAAAATACTAATCAAACAGAGCAGCCTAAAAATACCCCTATTGAAGATCGGGATAAGCGCAAACCACGATACCCTTGCCTTATTTGTGGTGACGATCACTACACGAAGGATTTTCCACGATGTGCCGAGGTTACTAAGTCTTCAAGGGACGCCAAAACCCACTACGCCGGCAGTCTTGTCCCAACCTTTCCCGACTCAACAACAGGCTCAGTTGGTCATCCATGACCAACCATCTACTTCTACCACATCTTATGTTTTGATGTGTACTAGTGATTCCAAGTCCAACAACGTTGCACTCACGACTAGAGCCAAAGATTATACTCCGTCTAAGGAGAAGGTTGACGATTTACCTCCTACTTTGGTACAACCCTCTCCACTGACTCCACCTACCAACGGTCCTCTTCATCTCGAACGACCGAATCTTGATACAATTCTACGACCACCCCCCAAAGGTGTCGTTAGGAAATCATCTTTCAATACTCATGCTTGTGCGGCCCAGAACTACAGCATTGTGGAAGATCTGGCCCAGGCACCTTCAGCGATGTCAGCCATTGAAGTCCTTCAGTCTTGTCCTGCACAACAGAAGGCTCTGTTGAAAGATATAGGTGGAATCGATCCCACAGATACGAATTTAATAGTCTTTGACTTGGAAGATCATATTCCAAGGTTACCCCCTCAGCTTGCGTTTCAAATTCAAGTTGTTGTCTCTGACAAGAACATTTGTTGAACTGTTATCGATGAGGGTGATTCTACGTGTGTAATGTCTTTTGCTTGTTGGAAAGCTATTGGCTCTCCTCCCTTAAATGAATCACAAAATACTCTGAAAGCCTTTAATGGCTCTGGTTTTAAGCCTTACGGTGTTCTTCCATCGTTGCCCATTACTCTAGAAGGTAAGACAGTTCAAGTTGAAGTGAAGTCTTCGATGCTCCCCTTGATTATAATCTTCTTCTTGGTCGTAGCTGGATTGATTCCATGCGTGCTATTGTGTCAACACTTTTTCGTGTAGTACATTTTCCTCATCAGCGAAAAGTTGTTACAGTTGACCAACTTGCCTTCTTTAATTTCGATACTCATACAGGAAACATGTTTTTTATAGATAAAACCCCGTCGGGTTACGAGAATGTCGGTGTAGGCCTTTTAAAAGACTCTTCGTTAATGGGTACTTTCCCCATTCCACCACCGCCCGTTGTTCCACACCCATCAGTTGCTTCTATTAATATGATCTCCAACGTACCTCATGAACTTCCTGTGTCTTCCGACCCTTGGATAGTCCCTGACCCTGGAGATCACACTCGTTTCGGCGACGTTATGTCGTTAAGCCTGGTTGAGTCTGCTTATCACGCCATTCAATCGACAACACCTTCTACTTCCTCTCTTGATGAGTTGTCTCCCAATCCTTTTCGTGTCATCTTTTCCACTGACGATATGATCATGTCCATCATGGAGGACACCCCTTGGGACGATGGGCATCATCGTTCCATACTCTTTCTGGAACAACACACTCTCGAGAATTATCAACGGATTTCGACTCTGTCGACCGTTGTTGTCATATCGACCGTTCCCGGATTTACACATGATGTGTTTGCCGAAGGGAACCTCAATAACATATCTCCCACGATTCCCATTGATATATCCATTAAGCCTGGGATAATTGAAAATGTTCATATTGGAGCTTCGTGTTCTCCAGACGAAATTGTCACCTATACATCTCTGTTCAAAGAATTTCGTGATATCTTCACTTGGAGTTACGAAGAGATGCCCGGTATTGACCCTACTATTGTTGTACATGAGATAAAGACATACCCCAGAGCTAAACCAGTCCAGCAGTGCCTTCGTCCAGTCCACCCACGTAAAGCGACGGCTATCAAACTCGAGGTTGAAACACTTCTCAAAGCCGGATTTATTTATCTCGTGGCTCTGACAGAATGGGTTTCCAACCCTGTACCGATTGAGCGGAAAGGGGGCAGTATTCGTGTATGTGTTGATTATAGGGATATTAACAAAGCCTGTCCAAAAGACAACTTTCCAACCCCTTTCGTCGACCAGATTGTCGATGATTGTGCCGGAAGCGAAATCTTCTCTCTCATGGATGGTTTCTCCAGTTATAATCAAATTAACATCGCTCCCGAGGACCAACATAAAACCGTTTTTATTTGTCCTTGGGGTACTTTTTCCTATAGGAAACTTCCCTTCAGTCTTAAGAACGCTGGTGCAACATTTCAACGTGTTATGTCTTATTCTTTTCACGATATAAAGCATATCGTTTAACCCTATTTGGATGATTTACCAGCTCATTCTTTACGCTGAGTCGGTCACCCCACTCATCTCCGAGCTATTTTCATTCGTTGTCGGTTCTATCGTATTCGTTTAAACCCTCATAAATGCATTTTTTGCGTAGAATCTGGTCGTCTTCTAGGTTTCATCATTTCACGTCAAGGGATCAGGGTGGATCCTCTTAAGGTTGAGGTGATTCTTAATCTCCCTCCTCCTTCTACACTGCATCAGTTGCAAATTTTGCATAGGAAAGCAAACTTTCTTTGTCGTTTCATTCCTAATTACGCCAAGATTACTCGTGGTTTTACCCGACTACTAAAGAAATATTCCGATTTTGTTTGGGATACCGTTGCTAACAATTCTTTTGAGGCTTTGAAGTTATCCCTCGCGTGAGATCCGCTTCTCTTTCCTCCTTATTATAGTCGTGAGTATTTTCTTTATCTTGCTGCCTCTGAGTATACCATCGGCATGGTTCTCGTCCAAGAGGATGATGTGCACGATGAACATGTTATTTATTACTTGAGTCGAAGTCTTACATCCACTGAAATCAAGTATCAACATGTTGAAAAACTGGCTTTGGCTGCCGTTCAAGCTGTTCAACACTTTCGGCATTATATCCTCTCAAGGAAAACTATAGTGATTTCTCATTGCAACCCTATGCAACACATTTTGACACGTCAATTGCTAGGGGGAAAATACTCCAAATGGATAGTCATACTCCAGGAGTTTGACTTGGAATTCGATCATGCCACATCTAAGAAATCCTTAGTTTTCGCTGAGTTGATATGTGATTTTCCTCACTCTTCCACGGAAAATGTAGCAGTAGATTCATTACCTGATGAATCTCTTTTCCTTATAAGAACTGACGATAGTTGGTATGGAGATATCATTGTATATATCCAAACCTAGACTTTCCGGCCTGATTTTTCTAGTACTGAACGGCGTCGCATCCATTATCAAGCTCGTCAATACATTATCCTCGGGGATACTCTTTACCGTCGGGGCATTGACTTTGTTTTTCGACGTTGTTTGACTTTTGACGAAGCCGAGAAAGATCTGAATGACTGCCATTCCGGAGCATGTGGTGGTCATATGTCTGGGTATGCTACTGCCCAGAATATATTATGCGCAGGGTATTTTTGGCCTTCCTTGTTCAATGATTGCATTACTGTCGTTCAGAAATGCCATGCCTGCCAGACCTACAATCAAAAAATTCGGTCACATCCTGCTCCTCTTCATCCTGTGGTCTCAGTTGGTCCTTTTGCGAAATGGGGCATTGATTTCATGACATGTCACCCTCACTCGGTCGGGGGGCATGGTTACATTATTGTAGTTGTTGATGATTTTACAAAATGGGCCGAGGCGATGCCGACATTCGATAATACTGGAAAGACTGCAGCGTTGTTTCTTTTTAACCATGTCATAGCTCATTTTGGTGTTCCCCAAGCTATCATTACTAATCACGGTAGTCATTTTAGGAATTTTATGATGTCTGAACTTACGGAAAAGTTGGGTCTTCGTCATGATAACTCAAAACCCTATTATCCGCAAGCTAATGGCCAGGTTGAAGCAATCAACAAAGTTCTTATAACTATGCTTCGACGGATGATAGGCATTCATAAAACAAGCTAGCACGCGATGTTGTTTTCGGCATTGTGGGCGTATCGGACATCTGTCAAATCCGCCACTAGGTTTACACCCTTTCGATTGGTCTATGGTGTGGAATCCATTCTTCATATAGAATGTGAGATACCTTCTCTGAAGCTAGCTGTTGAACTCTTACCCAATACTTCTGCTGAAGAAGAATGTCTATTGTATCTGATGCGATTAGATGAAACTCGACGTGACACCACTCTAGTTATAGAAGCCCAGAAGAACGTGTCAAAGCGCAATATGACAAGCATGTCAAGCCTCACGTTTTCTCTGAAGGAGATCTTGTTCTTCTATATGAACAGGATCGAGACGTGTTAGGAGCTGGGAAATTTGAACCAATGTGGTGAGGTCCTTATATTGTTCACCGAGTTTTAGAAAAAGGAGCCTATGAGCTGGTTGATTACGATGGTATCCCTTTGAGTGAACCCTGGAATGGGTTGTACTTGAAGAAGTACTATGCATAAGTCATTTGTGCACAAGTACTTGTATTTTATGTATCATACTTTGTGTGTGTTACTTTAGTTTGCTTTTGACATTATCTGGTCTCTGCCCTTATGTGACGTTGTGTTTGATTGCCAGATGTCGGAGACTTCGCTACCCTATATTGGCTTCACTGATGGTGCTAGCCATAGTACTCGGAACCTAGCTTCCGCTGCATGGGCAATCTATGCCCCAACAAACAAACTTATATCTTTACGAGGTGTATGTCTTGGCCGTACAACCAACAACATTGCAGAGTATAGCGTCGTTATTGAATTATTGATTGATGTTATCTCACTCGGAATTCGTCATTTGGTTGTGTGACTTGACTCGCAGCTTGCAGTACTACAGCTAAGTAATATCTACTATATTCGAAGTCCTACTTTGTTATGGGTATATTTGCGAATTCGCCTCTTGGAACGATATTTTGATCACATTGAATATCAGCATATTCCTAGATGTCTTAATACATTAACAGATGCATTGGCTAATTATGTATTGGACAGAAATTTGAACCATTTATAAATCAAACACATTAAAATTCACACAATATAAAGTAAACCAATAGAAGCCATCTGTTTATATAATGATCAAAAGAGTTTGTTTTTTACAAAAAAATTGTCCGAAGACCAAAATATCAAAAATTGAAGCTTATAGCTTCTACAAAGTGACGTCATGGATGACGTTCACGGTAACACACAACTGCCCTAGCAACCCTATGGAGCAGTCGACCCATAGCCGCTGATACCCCTACAGTGTGACGTTGATCGCATCGTGGAATCTCTTCTAGAGTCATATCTGGAATGTCTGTTGTCAGGCCCTCTAAATTTTGTTCCACCACCTGATAATCTTCGGCATACTGTGGGGATGCTGGTGCTACTTCTCCTTGTCGTTGGATAGGAGAAGTGCCAGGAGGTCTATACGGTCCAACATCTGTGTTATCAACAAACATTTTGTGTTAGTCTTTGGATAAATACATAAAACAAAAACATTTAAATATGATAAAAATTCAAAAATATTTAAAAAGAGAAAATGCGTGTACTTCTTACCGAGGTCTCCCCACTGAGCGTCCTCAGGCAGTGCTATATCCGGATATCCTCGAAAATCCAACCCGGCATAGGCGTAGTCATCGACCATCAACATCTGGTTTTGGAGCCAGTCAAAGAAAATGTCGTCATACTTGACGATTGGTCCTGCCACGTGCCAGGCCATGAGCCAACACCATCTCAACATCCTTGGATCCCTAGGACTCGAGAAGTTCCACTCAACCTATAGTCTAAATATGGGGACCCTCTCGAGGAAGAAGGACACTAACAAATATCCATAACCAAATTGTTTCAACTCACCTCGCCTACATTTAGTTAATTTCCTTTTGATACTGTGAAGCACAACATCCGCCCAGTTGAATACTTGGGGCTTAGTACACTCGATGGCATACTGGAAGTAGCTCTGTAATTCCATATGAGGAGCATAACTCCCCACCATTCGAGCTATAGCAAAGAGGATAGTGCGGAGGGTCAAGTCTTGTACCCCCCAGATGGCCACTTTTCCCTTTTTCCTCTCAGCCTCAGGTACATAGTATTGATTGCAGTATTCACTCATTTTCAATCCGCCACCTCTGCTACTGGTCAGACTGACATAATACCCACACCTAGATAATCCGGTCAAAAAGTATATGTCCTCAATGTCTATGGGCAATGTGTGAGCTCCTACATTGAAAACCTGTTGGTCTGGATCCCACATACGGACTAGATACTCCAGTAGTCTGACTTGGGCTCTCATGCCCTGTATGCAAAAGTATTTTAAGAGCCCACAATATCTCAATGCAGCTATGATGGGAGGGTGATTCTTGGCATTTGCATTATCCTCCTCATGTTCTCGTTCTCACCACTCAAGCACCATGTTTTTGGTTGTTTATCTGCACAAGGAACATAAAAAGGGGATTAATGATTTTATTCATGATATAGATCTTTTTCATTGGCTAAATATTTTAAAATTTTTTGAGTTTTGCGGTTCTCGCAGGTGACTCATTTACACAGTGCGAACACCTCGCAAGTGGCTCATGGCTCACCTGCGAGAACGCATCATTCTCGCAGGTCCCGTATGGGCTGCCTGCGAGAATGCCAATGCGCAAGTAGAGTTCAAAAAACAACTTGAAACTAAAAAATTAACCAATGAAATTGAAAATTTAAACCATGAAAATGTCAAGAATGAATGGATTACCTTAATGTTGCAGACGGCTCATCGAATGATCTCTTGTAGCTCCTGCAAATCGACGCCAAATTCGGAGGGTAAAATGGGGGTTTTGGAGCTCAATAGTGAAAATGAGAAATGATATGGTAAAAATGTTTATTTACTCATTTAATTTACTTTTTACTATGTCATTTTTTGGGTTTTTATGCTTATCTATTGTTTAAACCTAATTCCTAATATCAAAATGAGTGTAATGACTTGTAGGTGTGTTGACATTGATGATTACATACAAGGGTATGGACATATTTTCTCCGTTATGGTGTGATTTTGATTGTTTTTTATGGTTTTTACATAAAACCTCGAGCGTCATTTTTGTCCGTTCTTACGCTCGTAAATATATGAGAACGTGATCGAGCATAGTTTTATCACTTTTTCGGGCTCAACAAGGTTATACAAAAAAGGAACCCCCCTAGATTCCTCTTTAAGCTCTTTTCAGACTCTCTAAACATGAAAATATTGTCGAGCGACCTTGCTATGTTCACGCTCGATAAAGTATTTGAAGTACGCATATGGTGAGCGATAATTTCTCTCTTTTTTGGTCTCATCCAGACTATGTTATGAAAAAGGAACTGAGAGAGTTCTCTTTTAAGTGTTTTTCCAAACTTTATAATCTTGAAAAACCTTCAAGTTTACTATTTTTGGACTCGTTAAACAAACATTGACAGACCCGTGATGGGACCGAACCACTCCTTCTTAGGGTTCGTTAAATATACTCTGAGGGACTCGTCCGAAGGATGAGATTATATCAACAAGCATATGTGATCCTCTTCAAGCTTGCGTAAAAATAAAGAGGTACTTGCCAGAAATGGTGGGGGAAAATTTGGGAAAGGGATATGTTTCATTTTTGTATTGATTGGCAGTAAGCGTCGCTCTTGAACATGACACCCCCTATTCATCATCTGAAGCCAGTTTGGGAAATCCATTTGTCTCTTTCGATTGATTACAAGGTCATTTCATGTGTCGTCTTTGAGTCAATGCTGCCAAATCATTGGTTGTGTCATTCATATGTTCAAGAGAAGTCCATCTGAAACCTATATTGAGTCAGCCATCTGCAGTTATCCATTCTCTCTGTGTCGGCCTTTCCTGTGTCCAGTCCAAATTGCAACATGCTCTATTTCACTTTTAAACTCTGTTACTCATTTCGTGTCATTGATGGGGGATACATCAAGGTCCTCCTATGACGAGTTTTGTTCCGTCGACTTCAGCTCATTATCCGGAATCAAGACTTAGAAATTATTTAGTACCTTGGAGCTTACATACCTCAATGGCAAGTTTCCTCGCTTTTGACGGTGGGTTTACATCATTGACCCCTAATCGAAAGATTTCGTCGGATGTTCGACATCAACTCATTTATTCACAGTCGATGGATTGTACTATAGTAACTTGGGATTCATTGACATCAATGGTGATTTCCCTCGCACTTGTTAACGGTTACATCATTGACCGGTAATCAAGTGGTTTCTACCATGTTCGAATTCAACACATGTAATTGCATGGTTAGATTCGTACTTTGGGAGACAAGATTGAAGACCCTGGATATTATCTTTTTGATCCAGGTTGCGATGGAGTATGTATAATTTGCGACACATATATCCAATGTGTATGTTTCGTGGCTATGTTGTCTTGATTTGAAATTTCTCGCATAGATCCACAATGTATTCAGGTGGATGTGCTATATTTTGATGGCATGGATCCATACTGTATGATTGGTGGCCATGACCCATGTCTACAATGGCGTCAGTCTGTGATATGAGTATGGGAATGCCTACCTCAGAATTGATATATATGATATTTTGTCGATGCTTGATTGTTCGCAGGTTTTCGATTAGATGTGCTCCTGGTTCTCGACACACACATGCAGCTTACAAAGTCTATCAACTGTCACTGGTGGTTCCAACTCAGACTTTGGGGGGCATTCTGTTACTCATTATTTTGGTCGTCATGATGATGTATTGATTATGGTGTAATCAAGCTCTTCATTAGAACTTTCTCCAGAGAAAAGTTACCTTCATCTCTTTTCAAAAATCACATTTTTGAGGAAGGTTCGTAGGCTACCAATACATTTTCTTGGGAGAATGCATGATTCGTGTAGGCTGCCTTAAGCCAGGGTGTGAGAATTTTGCACTATGTCTAACTACTAGGGTGTGAACAATTTCTAAAGAAGGGAAAAAGATGAATTCTCGAACCTTCTAGAAGGGAATCTTCTAGAAGGATGAGATGGCATTCAAATGGTTATCTAAGTATTGGCTTTCCTAATATTTTGGGATCGTTCCTATCCAAGTAACTAATTCATTGTATCTTATATATTGAGGGGATTCTCATGGAAAAGGTTAGAAGTAAGCAAGGTTAAAAAGATATTGGAGAATTAATGAAAGATTGTGTGAAGGACTGATGCTACAGCAGCTAAGAACTCCAACAAGGTTATCAAAAGTGGTTGATCTTCTTCATGCAAGTGAGCAAGTGTGTGTGTCAGAGCCAAGGGCCATCGAAAGGAGGTTTGCAACATCAAGGCTCAGGTTGTAATCTTTGCTTTCCATCAATATAATACAGTAATATGTTCATTTCCCATAAATCTAATGTCACTTTATTGTATAACTCCTTGATCATATACATAGATTAACTGTTGAATATATTGAGTTGTTTTTACTTCAATTGGTTTGAGTTGTCCTGGTCTTGACGGCACAAGAGAATTGGAGTGAAGTTGGAATAACAAAGACCAAAGGAAGCGATCATAAGGTATGTTCATGATTCTTGCCTCCTAGTTCATTCAATAGTCGAAATCTAGGGAAAGAGTATTATTCTGTCTTGCTTTGTTCTAGATCCAGGTGGATCTAGGGAGATCGGTTTGTGTCCGCACTTACAGATTTATCCAATAACAACAATGTTCACTTGCCTCTTCAAGGGGGAAACCTCTAATAGACTAGAGCTCATATTACAAATGATTTCCAAGACACCTTTAACAATGCTTCTACATCTTTATATAGTACTTTCTATCCCCTAATAACATTCTAGAGATGAAAATTTCTAATAGGAAAAACCTTCTAGTAAGCCTTATAACAATAATTGTGTTCACACTACTACATAGGTCTTATTTGATAATGATGGCATTCATACATAACAATACATATTAATCTATCTACTTAGGGGGTTGGCAAGGTTAAGACCCCAACACGCCCTCCCCCTAAAAAAATAACCTTGTCCTCAAGGCCTGAGATGTGGAAATTGTTGATGGGAGGAAATGAATGTTCCTAAGTCAACTTTTTGACCTCTTGGCCAGGTTAACCAAAAGGAGGTGGGAATGATCACCCTTATTTTATAGCCTTAGTCTTAACACAATCTCTTCCTTCATGATAAGTTAGGCGAGATAACAAAAAAAATTATAGAGTATGTATACGATATTATTCTAAACAAATAAATAAC
>ML791904.1:34917-59857 GCA_009831015.1 Picea engelmannii
CTTTATTGTTTTGGACCTTTCGATCTTCATAATTCAGTCTAGATGGCCTATTTTGTAATCATAACTATTTGGTCATGACTCATGTTATTGTTGACAGTTGCTAGATGACTGATTTCATTCCATAACTTAATGGTCTAATTTCTGTTATATGGCTTAAAAATTTGTATGTTGGTTTGTAAGTTTGTAATTGCTAGATTTTAGATGCTTGATGCTCGAATGATTAATCATTGATGTACTACTACTTACTACTATGGATGCCATTTTAATGTTACAATGTACAAATATGCATGTTTTCATACATTCTGCAGCTAATTTGTCTTTCTGCATGTTTTTTTAAATATAAACGCAATATATATAAAAAATTATATATATATATATATATAATAGACGCTTCTGGGACGCTTCGCTTCCTAGGATTTTTTGAAAATGACGCTCCTGACGCTTCGCTTCCTAAAAACGCTCCCGCTTCGCTTCGCGCTCTGGCAACATTGCTATAGCCAAGGCCAGAAAAGGGGTAAACAGGGTTACTAGAGGTCACTCCAGTCAAAGGTGTTATGTTCGAAAAGTGGCATTGAGCTAAAAGTGGTTAAAAGCGCTTTTAAGCCAATATGAGCAAAAAATAGAACAGACGAGCTAAAATTAGAAGTCAACAGTAAATTAGGGTTTCAACGGTGAATTAGGGTTTAGAAAAGCTATAAGAGAAGGGTCAGCGACCTAATTCATCATTATGCAGATTTTGACTTGTCATTGAGGAGAGAGGCGCATCTCAGGAGAGATAGTTCAGTGGGTTCCAAGAGGAAGACACCAGTTGGTTGATTTTGGTGTTGAGAGACACACCCTAGTCACCGGGAAGATCACACGGGTCTTCCATCATTCTTTAGGAGCAGTTACACAGGTTCCAGCAGCAAGGGCGCATTTATCCAGGGTGAAGGCGCAGCTTCTGAGGAGGTTCAGTGGATCGACTTGTCCCATCCAGGGAGAGTTCAGAGACTCCCCTCCGACCCAGTTGAGAGGAAGGCAAGGCGCATCTTTCGCCTGGTTCCTCATCAGATTCCAACGGAGGAATCATCTGGGGTGCATTTTCCAGACTTCAGAGTGCGACACTTTTGGCGGACACATTCGGGGTTCCCGAGCAATCATCAAATCAGATCCAGGGAAACCCTTCCGACCCATTTCACAGTAGGCCAAGGCGATCATTTTGAGATACATCTCAGCCGATTCCGACAATGGAATCACTAGGGCGCATTTTTCCAGTGAGAGAGGGGCGCATTACCCCAGGGGGATCCATCTGTTAGAATATAATGAATGTGCTCGTTTTACCATTGACAATATCACTATTGTCACCCAACCATAGGCCGAAGCCACCCTCCGAGCACCTTAACCTTGACAGAGAATCACTCTGGAAGCAAACCCTCGGCTGGATAGCCAAACAAAGGGTAGCGCACCTTTCCCCAAGGATAGCGCACCAACAAGAGCTGATCAGATAGTCCAAACCCTAACCAAGAGATAGTCCAAGCCAAACGTGATCTACTAGCTGCAGCAATTGCAATGGCAGCTCTCCTCCAAACCTACAATGCGCACAAGTGTTGCTCTGCAATTTTGAGACTACCTGCCAGAATGAAGACTGGCCTCCTGTATTTATAGTAATTCTAGCTAACTGCCTGGGCCGACTTCTCATTCTGGGTATCTGTCTGTTTAGTATGTATTATTTATTCTGGCCGACTTCTTCTCTTGGAGGCTAATAACCTAATATAAGTTATCTTCTTGAGCCGACAAGTCTTCTAGGGTTATTAGCCAACTCATTAGGGTTTCTCTTGCTTCCCGGAGTATTCTATTCTCGTCAGGTTTACACGTGGAGGTAAATACCTCCCGCAGCTACCATAATATCAGCACTCCCTTCTAGCTAGGGAGGTATTACAGGTAATGGTCTTGAGCACAAACATACCATTTACCCAGTAGCATCAACATAGTTGTATATACTATCTTATGACTAGATCATGAGCACCTTCATCATCATTAGTGTCATCAGCTGCATCATCTCTCGAAAGCATACTCTATCTGAGTAATCAAACATGATGCTCACTCCACAGAGTGACACAGGAGTCATTCTTCTAATCTGGACATACGTCCTAGAAGAGTAGATGTTCTGAACCATTTTTCGTCTGGGAAATCTTTGTCCTTTAATCATCTATCTGGCTGATAATCATTTACCAAACTGTTGATAGTCTTCAAGGCAATCGGAACAATATCATTCAATAGAACACAACTGTGTCTATCCAAAGTAGTACACAACTACAATCCAGTGGTACACTACCACACCAAGTAGCACACAGGTACTTGATCAAACAGTGGAACACATCCACCACAATAGTATACATCTACTGTCTAGAGACATGCAGTCTTCATAACAATCATCTGATATCAACCTGCACAGAAACAATGTTATGATATAAATTGAATTATCTGGGCCATTCTTCTACTCACATCTGTGAGATCTGAAGGAGCATCTGTCCTCAGAAAGTCAAACATCAATGATGAGCTATCTGGACTATTCTTCTCAAGCAAGGAAGAATAATTGTCCTGATTTTCTGAGCCTGGACCATTCCCCACCCTGGGCCATTCCTCTGACACTAAACAAAGTGTAACCTGGAGAGAATGAGTCTGCCCTAAGGAATGTTTGTCCCTGATTGTTGAACCTGGACCATTCCCCACCCTGGGCCATTCCTCCGGCACTAAACAAAGTGCAACCTGGAGAGAATGAATCTTCCCTAAGGAATGATTGTCCTGCACCAACCTCCAAAACGGGCCATTCCCCATGTTAACTGTAATGTCCCTTTCCAAATAGGAGCTCCAAAGAGGAGGTTTAATGGTCTAAACTGCCCTGTTAGACTATAGCCAGGGCCAGAAAGGGGTAAACAGGGTCACTAAAGGTCACTTCAGTCACTGGTGTTATATTCGGAAAGTGACATTGAGCTAAAAAGGGTTAAAAGCGCTTTTAAGTCATTATGAGCTAAAAATAGAAGTCAACAGTGAATTAGGGTTTCAACAGTGATTTAGGGTTTTGGAAGTCAACAATGAATTAGGGTTTCAACAATGATTTAGGGTTTTGGAAAGCTATAAAGGAAGGGTCAGCGACCTAATTCATCATTATGCAGATTATGACTTGTCATTGAGGAGAAGAGGCGCATCTCAGGAGAGATAGTTCAATGGATTCCAGGAGGAAGACACCAGTTGGATGATTTCGGTGTTGAGAGACACACCCTAGTCACCGGGAAGATCATTCAAGTCTTCCATCATTCTTCAGCAACAGTTACACAGTGTTCAGCAGCAAGGGTGCATTCATCCAGAGTGAGGGCGCAGCTTTTGAGAGGGTTTTTAGTCGACCTATCCCATCCAGGAAGAATTCTGAGATTTCCCTCCGACCCATTTGAGAGGAGGGCAAGGCGCATCTTTTGGCTGGTTCCTCATCAGATTCCGACGGAGGAATCAACTGGAACGCATTTTCCAGACTTGGACGTGCGGCACTTTTGGCGGGCACATTTGGGGTTCCAGAACAAGCATCAAACCAGATTTGGGGTTCCTCCGACCCATTTCCCAGTAGACCAAGGCGGTCGTTTTGAGACATATCTCGTCTGATTTTGACGGTGGAATTACTGGGATGCATTTTGCCAGAAAAAGAGGGGCATATTCCCCCCAGGGGTATCCATCCGGGGTCCACATTCATCAGTAGAGGGGTCCGACAGATACCAATACTGAGGACTAGAGCAGGGCACATCATTTGGGACAGTTTCCAGGCCATTCCGAGAAGTATAGCTCCCAGAGCGAACTTTCCAGACTTCCAGCAGTTACCGTCAAAGCTGCCATAGTCCCAGTGCATCCATTGATTTCGCAGTGCTCCCATATTCCGGGTATTATCTTTTAGTTGCTTATTTGTATTCCGGCTAAGATCCTTTGTCTGTTGATCTAGTCGAGTATTGTCAGTTTATTCAACCGCATTCGGCCATGTAATCCACGGAGATATCATAATACAAACTTTGCAGTCCTTTGTCACATTTATTATTTGTATGATCATTTATATGATGTAAACAATAGATCCTACATACACATTAACATCATTTCCTAGACTAGCCAAGTCAGGAACATTACATTAACCACAATGGGAAATCGTTGTCCAACGAGGCGGGCCAGTCTTCTTGAGTAACCCTCAAGAAGAGAGACTGCCCTAGACCACTTCCCATGTTAACCACAATGGGAAGTCGATGTCTATGGTACATCAGCAATCTGGACCATTTTCCAAACTGAAAAATGTCTGTCCGTCAGAAATCTCAATCCACTTTCCGAACTGGAAAGAATCTGCTCATCCTGGACCATTTTTCGAACTGAAAAATGACTATCCATCAATCAAGAATACATCAGTGCTCCCTCCCAACCTGGGAGTCATCTCTTCCTTTTTCAATAAGGAAGTCGTCTCCACGAGCTACAGCTTGAGTACGCAAACTCTTTCATCTTGGACAAAAGCTTTACCAAGATGTCTACTCATCTGTGGAGATATGTATTGGAGAACCACTTTCTCCTTTCTGGACTTCATCACGGATAATGTAATGCTTGATTTCAAATGTACTTCGGTCTGGAACACTGATTTTCTGAAGGCTTCATGTAGCTCTAATCAATAAAGTATATCATTGTTGGAAAGACTGGAACATATCCATGTGGCACTTCTTTTGTCATCATGAGATCTGATCTTCTGAGTAATCATCTTGATACAATATCTCTGTTATAGGAAATCTTCACCACGCTTCTGCTGTGCACTAGAGGTTTTCCACCAAGTTATCTTCTTCCATCTGCATACAAGGGTCTCTATGCCTCAAGGTCTTGAGGTTGCTCTTCATACGCTCTTTGTTCAATTGCTCTGGAGAATAATCTTTGCATTTATCTAATGTAGAACTCCAACCCATGGATATTGCGGATGATATAATGACTCATGTAGAGGTATGTCTGGTTTATTGGAACAAGTAATTATCATAGTCTTCTCCCTCCATCTGGGAGAACCTCTAGTTCTGGATCTTGCAATGCTTGCATATATACATTGTTCTTCATCACAACTTTCAGTTCTTCTACTTGATTTCTTTTATTGAGTTCATATCAGGTTGGTAATCTTGTGATTCTTAATACAGTGACTAGTTGTTCTTGCTTCTCTTTCTTTCTTGGAATCTTCATGTTCTTCTGATGTTTTTCTTTAGCTCTTGGGTCCATGGAGTTTCTTATAGATTCCATTTCCTAAAGATTTCACTTTTTCTTTCATTATAGAATCATGGATGTGGATGGACAACCAGGGATACTTTAAGGCTTCTCTTCGAAGAAGACTTCTTCTGAGGTTGAACTGAACACGTACCGTCTTTCATGGCTGCTACCATGGATATATACCTCATCATCTTCAATGGATCATAGGATTAGCTCCCTCCTAATCCTTGCTTCATGTATGAGTGCATATAATCGGCTCCCTCCGTCTAACAGAGTCCATGCTTCCATCTAATTGTCTTTTGCAAAACGTCATAACTATTTCTCCAATTTCCTCTTGATTGCTGACTTCTTTCTGTCTTTGCTTCTTCTAAGTCTCTTCGTGATTGATTCTGATTTCGGCTTATCTTGTAATAGCTTCCACATGATTTGTATGATCTAACTTGTATAATGATAGCAATCCTTATTTTGTTGTTGTTCCATAGGTATGGTTCTTCATTATCTTCCAAGAGATAGATATACAAGATATGTACAGAGACGATGCAAACAAGATATGTACAAGAACTAAGAAGAGTATTGTTACCTTCAGAAGAAGAAGTCTCTTTCATCCTGCTTAGTCTTCTTTGTAGGTTCCTTTTCTTCGGCAACTGATGCTTCGTGTTTCTCCTTCCTTTTCTTTAGCTCGGGACAATGATTCTTGTAGTGACCATACTTTCGACAATTGAAGCATTGTATTTCTGAAATATCTTTCTCTTGATTTGGCTTCCTCCTTGAACCAAACTTCCTTTTGTTCCTGAAATCCTTGAATCTTGTTGTGAGGGCTTGATCATCGTACTTCTTTTGAGGTTTCTCTTTTGCACTAATCCTGGATTCTTCTTGAGCATAACAAGTCCAAAGTTCTTCAAATGTAGGATACTCCTTCCTTGTGTTCATGCTTGCGGCAAATGCATCCCATGTCTTGGGAAGACCATTGAGTACTATGTTTACCAATTCCTTTTCTGAAATGATCTCTTCAATAGCTTGTAGTTGATCTCTTAACTGGGAGATCCTCACAAAGTATGATGTTATGCTATCATCATCATTCATCTTCATGTCATGGAGCTCATTCTTCAGACTCATTATTTGTCCAATGTTTTTGACTGAGAAGAGGTTTGTTAGGGCAACGTACATCTTCTTCGATGAGTCAAGATGGGAGATGTAGAGTATCAAGTGGTCTTTTATAGAGTCCACTATGATACTCATGGCATTGATATCACCGTCTTTGAACTTCTCCATAACTGCAACGTTCTGTGGTTCCTTTTATTTTCCTTCTTCAAACTCTGGTTCCACGATCTTTCCTTTCACGATATCCAACATTTTATTCTTGGCAAGGATGAGGTCAATCCTTGTCTTCCATGCTCTGAAGTTAGAGGCTCCATCTAACTTGTTCTCTGACTTCATAGAATAAGTCATGGTTGCTTTAACTTGGTCAAACCCTAGATTTGACCAAAAACTCAAACTTGACGTCTTGGCTTGCTGAGAGTATCAGGAGATGCGCTAGGCTAGGGCGCACTGATCTGTCCAAAAATTAGGTCAATCCCTTCACTTAAAATGCCTCAACGAGAGGATTAAGGTTTCTGCAACTGCACCTGCTAGTAACCCTAGTTGTAGTGCTATGGTGACTGCTCCTGCTAGAAACCGTAGCGGTAGTTCTTCAACAAGCTCAATATCCTTACGGCTATGTTTCCTTCCAACGGTTAGACTGAATGAAGGAGGTGTGGGCCCATAACCTGTTAGAATATAATGAATGTGCTCGTTTTACCATTGATAATATCACTATTGTCACACAACCATAGGCCGAAGCCACCCTCCGAGCACCTTAACCTTGACAGAGAATCACTCTGGAAGCAAACCTTAGGCTGGATAGCCAAACAAAGGGTAGCGCACCTTTCCCCAAGGATAGCGCACCAACAAGAGCTGATCAGATAGTCCAAACCCTAACCAAGAGATAGTTCAAGCCAAACGTGATCTGCTAGTTGCAGCAGCTGCAATGGCAGATCTCCTCCAAACCTGCGCACAAAACTGGGCATTGCAGTGCGCACAAGTGATGCTCTGAAATTCTAAGACTGCCTGCCAGAATGAAGACTGGCCTCCTATATTTATAGTAATTCTGGCTAACTGCCTGGGCCGACTTCTCATTCTGGGTATCTGTCTGTTCAGTATATATTATTTATTCTGGCCGACTTCTTCTCTTGGAGGCTAATAACCTAATATAAGTTATCTTCTTGAGCCGACAAGTCTTCTAGGGTTATTAGCCAACTCATTAGGATTTCTCTTGCTTCCCAGAGTATTCTATTCTCGTTAGGTTTACACGTGGAGGTAAATACCTCCCGCAGCTACCATAATATCAACACCATCCAGGCTCCAGACACACCAGCAAAGGGGTCGGTCAGTCACCAGGACTGAGAGCTAGAGCAGGGCGCACCATCTGGGACAGTTTCCAGGCCATTCCGAGAGGTTTAGCCACCAGGGCGAACTTTCCGGACTTCAACAGTTACCGTGTGAGCTGCCATAATTCCAGCTCATCCATTGATCCCGCAGTGCTCATCTATTATCGGGTATTATCATTTAGTTTGCTTATTGTATTCTGGCTAAGATCCTTTTGTCATTTGATCTAGCCGAGTGATTCATTTTTATTCAGCCGCATTCGGCATTTATACTTGGCAGAGATGATCATAATATAATCTTTGCAGTCTTTTGTCGCATTTGTTATTTGTATGATCATTTATATGTTGAAAACAATTAATCCTACACACGCATTAGCAGCGTTTCCTAGACTAGCCAAGTCAAGAACATTACAGTATGCGGGCTTTTAGCCCTATGGAGGTCCGAGCTAATCATCTCCCCATATGTACTTGTCCGTCGGGCGTGGTCCTACAGCAACAACAAGTACGCCCTCCATGGGCTCATAAGTCACTGGGATCATAGCAATGTCAATCACATCTAATAATCAAGTTACCCAAACATGTGCATAAAATCCCCCTTTTCCCAAACAAGTGCTCAAAGATGTTATGCTATTCTACAAGCTAGGTTTGGAGAGGGTTCCAAGACGTCCTATTGGGCCAATTCTCCTTAGGTGTGGGGTGTTTCCAGGTGAAGACCAATCTAGGTCATGTAAGTGCATGAGATGGTGTGGGGGATGTTTGGGCAAGGGGTGCAGTGATGACAGGGAAATGTAGGTCTTACCTGTGGGTGCCTTGTCATGGATGCAATTGTTTCCTAGCCCATTCAATGCCTTTTTACTTTTTATCTTATTGCTTTTTCTTTCAAGAGAAAAGTTGGGGGACACTGCTCTGGCGTGGTGACCAGTAGTGACAGAGTTACCCACAAGCATTTCACGGAGATGAGAAGGTTGGCTCGGCATGACACCCCCTTTCTCTTGGTTATGCCACCAAGAGCCACTACCCTGACGTGGTGACCAGATGAATAGTAGTGACATACCGCTACATGCCCAGGGACCTAATAGGTTGGCTCGTGATGAGACCCCCTATCCACCAACTAGGTCTTGAGTTTTATCTTTTTTATGGGTTCCCTCTTTTCTTGCTGAGAATCCCTTTATTGCTTTCTCGGGGATCCCTGGGCTAAGCATCTCAAGGTTTGATCTTTGGCTTTTAACTTTTGCCAGCTACTTTTACCCTCTGGGCCTTTAGCCCCCTTCTTCCCACAAGGCAAGGTACAACCCTTACTAGCTTGGCAAACCCAATGCCCAAACCAATGTAGGGGATAGATGAGAGGGAAGATGATGAAAAGTGATAAGTATGGAAGGAATGGACAATGACCTTTCATAAACCCACCCAGTGGCAACTCACTCCTAAGGGAACCAACTTTCTAGGGAATTTTGTCATCCCCCCCCAGGTATGGACAAGTCAAAAGGAATAAAGTCCAAGCACACGTCATGAAGCAAAAGAGAATTAAATGCACATATTCAAATGCTTTGAGAATCAAAGTGACACATACCATGATACCCGGACTCATTACCTCATGGAGCAAGACCCACTACTACTTCAGAACCAGGCCAATGGGATGGATGTTGTTGTTGCTGACAGAATGGAGGCACTGAAGAAGGATGGGCCCTCCAGGGCCAGGCTCAAGTCAATATGGCTCTCATTACTCCATGTCTAGAACATGTGGGCCTCGAGACATAATCTCCTTATTTATCCCTAGGATAGGGGATAACAAATCCTACCCATTAGCAAAACTGAGTACCAATCCTGAACATACTACCGAGTTTGCTTTTCAAACTAACAATCCCAGAATAGGTGCTTTATTTTCACGGGCACTAACAAACCATGCAAAGGCCATTAGAAAGCCCACTCTTGGCCAACCCAATCTTGGGGGAAACCCTCGATATATAACCAACAATGAAAACACTCTGAGCTTATGGGAAAGTCAAATAGCCCACGCATTGGGAAGCTGATGAACCCACTTATCCTCTAAATCAGTAGAATCCCAACAAGCATTGAGGACCAGGACTAGAACATGTCGCTAATGCAAAATGGAGTAAAGCCTCTTGGAATCATAATGTTGATCAAAGAAGGCAACCAAAAGATCCAACCCCAATCACGCAAAAAGGGCCCTATCATATCAATTTTCATCTTATACATTTCCTCTTGAGGAATAAGCCCAACCAGCTCCTTGAGGGATGGACAATCTAAGGGGAGAAAAGTAGAGTCATGAACCAGAGAACACCAATCCTCCTAAGAAAACATAATTGAACCCCGCATATCCTAGCAAAATAAGATGCCCTTTTTGCTCAACCAACAAACATAGAAGAGGCATCTTTGCAATACAACTATCCTAAGTCCTCAAGCTCCAAATAGGGCATCTCGTCAAATCCCATCGTACTGCATGTTGTCGCCTTTATACACACCTCGGGTTAATGTGGAAAAACTTTCAATCCACTCAGTGTGTCCTTGGGGACAAGTCTCGAGTCAAGGTGTTGTCACCTAATCCTCGACTCCTTTGTCTAGGCCAACTCCTAGCGAAGCCAAGGGGGGTAATCCTTAAAGAAAAATCTAAGGCTTGAAAACTAAGTCTAAGATTAAAATGAAATCTAGGAGTTTAATTGAATCAACAACAATATATAAGATCTACACTACCAGCATATATGACTATCAATGAGATTGCTTAAAGTATAGATATTCAAAGCATATAAAGACTTGCAAGAAAGATATAACTCAAGACAAGATACAAGTGATTTGAAATGAAAAAATTATAAGGAACAATGATACTTCAAGATAAATGCAAAAGTTCACTTTATAACAACTTGAAGTAAAGTAGCGTTAAATGAAGTAAATAGACCAGTGCCAAGATGTCAAATAGAATTTTGCAAGATAACCAAGTGTTGTTGCAAATGTAAAAATGAAATGGAGATTGCACGTGTTGTTGTTGTAAGTTTATTAAATATTGTTTAAAGTTATTATGAAAATTGTTGGTGCGATGTGTGCAAGATGTTTACTGAAAGTAAAATTAATCTAGATTTGGCCCCTTAAGAGGTTATCCCCTAAATTGAAATTTTTTGAGGACTTGCCGAAGATCTTATCTTCACCAACAAGCCCAATAGAAGTGCCAGAGGTCCAACACGGGGAGAACCTAGATCTCAAAGTTCCCATCTGACTTCACACACGACCTCTATGTGGTTTCCAATCCAAGCAATAACAACTTTCGAGATTGTCCTATTAATCTAAGTCCACACTGACCAAGGCCCATTCTAATGCGCACCAGACCCAAAGATCAAGCAGAAGCTGCTCAAAGGGGGAGGGGGCAGAGCAATACTAGGGTTCACTGTGGGGACAGGTTTATTTGCAAGAAAATGAAAATTGCAATAAAGTAAAATGTTTGTCTAATTACTAAATCCACGTTGTCCAGCCCTTGTTTGGCGTGAGCCTACTTAAGGGAGCTGAGGGGATTGATTTATTTGCAAAAAAAAGGGAAATTGCAATAAAATAAATGATTGAAATTTAAATCTAGCAATTAGTGATTACTTTGCAAAAGAAAATCTAAGTTAAAGATTTGCATTGCTTATGATTGAGCTTGCTTTTAGTTTTATCTTTAGATGTGAAATTGCAAAACTTGAACAGAAAAAAAGGGCCAACCACAAAAGCAACCAAACCACAACACCAGCCCCCCGAGGGGGAAAAGAAAAGTGGGGACTATGTGGCCCACTTATTTTATTATGAGGATTACAAAGCTCTTCTTTTCTTTTGGGAGGCTTGTGATCCTTTATGAATAGGATCTACAAGTTTTACAAATTTTTCTTGAAAAGATTTATTCCTTGAGAGGAAAAGTGCTCTCGGGGATCCCGAATGCTCTAACTCCAAAAAAAAAAGGCAGAATCTCCCCTTGGCTGTCCAATAATATGCAAAAAAACAGCCACCAAACAATCCCAAAAGATGCCCAAAATGACTTTGGACAAACTTAAGGGATGAATCAAAACTTATAGAAAAAGACTAAGTAAAACAAAAATCAAACTAGCAACCTAGAATACTACAACTTGGACTCTTTTTATGATTTTAAAGGAATTTTTGGACAGCAATAAAAAGGCAGTTTGAATTTGCCAAATAATGAAATGAAACACTTTTAAAAGAAACTATCAATTATCCTTTCAAAATCTATATGTAAATACTTGCTAAAAGATGCTTTTTTCCTTAGATCTAGCTTTAGATGAAAGATAGAAACTTTGCCTAGATCTAGATGGCATGCATATTAAAGAAACTAACTTTAAATCTTTCAATTCAAACTTAGATTCGATTAAAGCATGAAAAGTGAGGTAACCAAAAGAAGAATGATACTAGGTGAAAGAGAGATAGTTTGTGCTTGAGCTTGGAACTCCTTGGGCGATGGGGTCTCTTTGATGGAATGGAGAGGGAAGAATGTCCTCGAGTTCTTGAAAGAGTCGTAGATGCCAACAAACTCATCCACTTCTCCAAGTTGATAGGATCCTATATGCTTCACAAAACTTGCAAATGATTGTTAAATTTTCGGTGTCACCTACACAAGAACTTCAAATGGCATGTTAGTTTAAACAAAAACAAAGCATGCACATTAAACTTCTAATGTAAATAAACAATAGGATTAAGAATGCAACAAGCTTAGTAATCATATCCAAATAGATAACAATATCCTTACAATTGGCCAATATCAACAATATACATAAGCAAGAATTGAAACAAGATCACCTCAAAAATGCACAACATCCCACATGAGTCAAGCCATGATAGATTTGACCTCCAAAATCTCCTTCTTTATTCCAATAGCATAAGTGAAATACAATAGATCATACACAAGCATAGTCCAACTCCCATTAGCCAAAGATGGAGGGGTCGACTTGCTTTTATAGAGTTTTGGGTGATAATCCCAAATGAAGGGTGCATGACAAGTGGAGAGGGTGTATGGCAAGATGAGCATGTGAGGATATGACACCTCTCTACAAGCTAAAGTGACTCGCCATCTAAGGGGGAGATGTGTGGGAGTGGAAACTCGCCACATGTGAGTTATAGTTGGAGAGGGCGAGTCATCCCTCTTGGGATTGACGCCCCTCCTCCCAAAATGCATCATCTCACCCATGGAGGTCGAGTCCCAACTTTGGGATCTCCACCTTTAGCCACCTAATCAAAGCAACTCGCCTTCCACTTGAGATAGCTTGCCAACTTTCTTTGGAACTCAAGACAAGAGGAAAACATGTCTAGGACATGTTTCCTAAATAACAAGCTTGCTGATTTTTATTGATTTTTTGCCTTTTATTTGTCTTTTTGTGAGAGAAATTGGTTTTGAGTGATTAAAATCACTTATTTTCACTCACAAAGTGGATACTTAGGTAAAGTGGGTATTCTTAGTCCAAAAACGAATACCCCCAAGGCATATGATGCCTCCTAGTACCACCTTTTTTATTTATGACCAAATCAATTAAAAAATCTTGTTTTACGGAAAAAAAATTATTGACTCAAAACATTAAAAAAATCTCAAGGGGGACTTAGCGCAATTTCCATATGACTCAAAATGATGACCTAGCATGGTAATATAAACATTTAGACACTAGACTTAGATTTTCCAAGCTAAGGCCTAACCATCAGTACACACTCCAGCTTTGGAGGTATTGAGTGAAAAAACTTAGAAATTATAACTCGAAATAATTAACAACTGATAAAAAATAAAATAAAAATAAAATAAAAAAACACTCTAAAGTATGTACTCGTGATCAAGTCTTAGGAGGCCAAGCCTTTTACAAAATCATCATGCCAATCTCATCTTATTACAATGCCCCACAAGGGATGGAAATGCAAAAAAGGTGGTTAATTTGACCGTTTGGACTTCTGAACTTTGAATTTACTTCTGAACTTTGAATTTTGAGCAACTGTTTGCTCAATATTGGGCGGTTCAACTGCAAGTCCATCCTAGTGCAACTTGGTGGATAACACTGCCCTCTGTGTTCCATCGAACAAAACCATTTGTCCTCCAAACCGTCCAAATACTCCTGAAAATAAATGAATTGGGGACCTGGTAGAAGTAGGGGGAGTATATAATGTCACATAAATCAAAGATCGGGCACCTTGCCAACATGATGCGTTGAAGACAACCAATGAAATAATAGTACCTACCAAGGGGCAATCCCATCTAAACAATGAACCACCCATTTGGTAGCAAGGATACACCCCTAAGTAGCCACATCAATCAAACAAGACCCTCCCTCATCCTTGGGCATGATACACACATACCAAGGGACCAATGTGAGACCCCTCTCTCTACCATGCTTCAACCATAAATGATGAGTTCTCCTCACTTGCAAATCAGAAATTCAAGTGGAGAAAATCTCCCTTAAAAGACCAAGGGTATTGTAAATTTGATGGTTAAAGGTAGGAAAAGCTTGGGTGAATTATGTTATATTTTGCTGGAGTATAGATTATACTGATGCTAGGGCTGCCATATCAAATTCTGCTGGTATATCTCTATTTTCAGATCTGTTACATATTTCCTGTGGACTGTTTGGATGCTAGAGAAGGACGTTTTGGAGAGGCATCTGTGCCCTCCTTGTTCCTTTATGTAATTAATGTTTGTCAATGAAGACTAAGGCTGCTGTTCACTCTCATTTGATGCTGTTGCTGATCTCTTTGCTTTATTAATTGCATCATATGTTGGTTGGTTTTCAGCTAATAAATGACAAAGCATCTTAATGAGCTTATCATATAGTTCTTTGCATCAATGCGGTTGAGTTAATTGGTGATTCATGTATAACATAATTTGCTGATTTCTCCTTCATATTACAAACTTCTTCATCAAGTAATGTTTTGACTCCATTTTCCCAAAGGATAAAACACTCAATGTTACTTGTCTTCTCACCCTTTATTTAAAGAAGCTCATTAAAACACACAAATAACTAATCTGATCTGTGCTAATAGACAAATTAGTGATTTGATCTAGGGAAACCCCCCTTATAACATAGGAGAGCCAGCCTAAAGTGAAGGGAGGTTCTACTAAGGTGACAGTGGGTAGAACTTCCAAGAGTTGCCCTAGGGTTTGTCCCTAGAAAATTGGACTTATTTTGTGTGCAGATCCAAGAGGTAATAAGACCCATAAAAAGAGTATTAACTTACCCTTGAGATCTTCAATAATACCTCCAGCACCTGGCCTGCCCAGGTCTTTTAGAGTCACCATAGAATTTCAAACAAAAAAATAGCTAAAATAACTGGTGAAACCCTATAACTAATAATTCCTAGTAAGAAGACTCAAAGGCTGCCTTTCAATAGAAGGGGGCACAAAGCTCATTAGTATCCTATCAAGTGGCCTAAAATTGATGTCACATTTTATGTCCAAATACACGGCCAAATGAAAATAGATCATCTGTGGATGAAATAATGAAAGCAGATTGCTCAACCAAAGGCATTAGGAATTTAATATGCAAACTTTTGTTGGCCAATCAATCCAGGTCTGTTCTACTTTATAAAAAACTAATGTCTGATAACGCAAACACTGATTAGTCCATCAGGTCTAGCATGGGCAGTTGAGAGGAGTGTTATCCTCCCCACCCAAGATCAATTCCCACAAGTGACACGTTGAGCTCTAAATGAGTATATTGTTGTATCAGCCTTGAGCCCTGAAGAATCCAGTTTTGAGTTTACCCTGGGTACCATCCTCGGAATGAGGGGAAGTGCCTGGTGGGTTTCCCCAAGATATGCATTTCGCGGGAAAAAGACAAATACTAATTAAATAAAAATATCCACAAACATTCAATATCAGAAGCAAAAAGGACAATTGGTATATTTTGGAAACGTATAAACTATATAACAGAAATTACTTGCTTATTGGGACATACATAGTCAACAAGAATCTATTGGAAATTGCTTGATGTGATTTTGATCTGGTGAGGTGCAGGGATGGTATGAAATAGTGCTTTTCCATTTGTTTTTCAAGGATACCTCTATCAAATATCTTTCATAGGATATCCTCTCTTACCTTGATTCAAAGGAGATTGGTTTTTGGAAAAGACTACATATCCAATTACAGGGAGAAACGAGAAGAAAAAGGCAGTACCTACATGCTTAAAAATTCAAATTTGATACCAGTATTATGGTAAGAGCTACTCTTCCAATCATAATTAGTTCGTGTCCATAAACCTCAGTGGAATATGTTCAAGCACATGATATGTGTTCAGTATTAGATTAAATAATGCATATTATCAAACGGCAGTAAAAAATTACTCTACAAGGTAAATAACCTTTTTCTCTGAAGACTCCTGAAAATGAACTTGACTGTAATTGTCAGAAACGCTAGTCTTGGAAATATTTATGTTTGCATGCAGTTTACACAATCTTGGTGCTGTCTGCCTGCCGGATGACCATATATGCTTTTGAACTTTCTGGTGGAAATGGTCCAGCCTCCTTCTCACTGCACCAAGGGATACCCCTTCATATGCACTTGCACCAAGGGATACCCCTTCATGTGCACTTAGTGAGCTATTATTATTGAGTGCAGTCCAGGAAATCATTTGATTAAGTGGAAAATGTATTGCCATGAACATGCAAGATGAACAAGTTGACTGATAGACCCTGCCAGAACAGAAACAAGGGTTCCCACATAAGCATCTTATAAGCTGAGTATTTTTCTTGCTGTGAAAATTGAAGAAAAAATGCAGTTGCTTTATGAAGTTTAGGTTACTAACACAGATTTTGGTCTACAGGTAGAGAACATGTCAGTGAGGGAAATACTATTTATAGGATATAGCAAATAATGGAGTTTATCACATTTATTATTGCAGCATTTGCTTGATGCGGAAAATGTAAAAGGAAATCTGAGTGTAAATTCACCAAGGACTTAAGCCCCTGCTCCTTGTCAACTAGGCTACAGAATGGCATAAATGCAAACCACAACTTTAGGTTTCAAACTTGCAGTTAGCCTTTTGCTAAACCAAAGTAACAAAACATTCAAGTTGCACCACCCGGTCAGAACAAATACATCTAAAAATGAGAGGAAATAAAATGGAAAAAAGCCTTTTAAACAAAGAGATCAAGGAATTCCCTCTTATCTATTGGAGAACTCCTTCGCAATGCTTCAGCAATCCTACCACAATCACCATTGTTCTACAGGCTTGAGGCTTCTTTCTCTCACAGTTGCCTTCAAACTCTGTTCCATCTTCACACATTCCTAACTATTCACCAACCCTTTCCATCGGCTTTTTGTTTCTCTTAAACTCGACAGGCTTAGGCCAAGATTTTGTGGCATTTAATTTCCCCAAATCTTGTAACTGCCATTTGTTTGACAATAGGGCACTGATCAAGCACCCATGTGGCTGTCCTATCATCGTTGACTCTCTCTGGCTCTTCACCATTTGGTCATCTGTCCAAGCTCAGACTCTGACATTATAGGCTTCCAAAAAGCCATTAATCACCAGAAATCAACACCTAGCCAAATCTTGAAAAATCCAATAAATTTGCCTTTTTGTTTACTAACATGGTGTTGAACCAGCATCATTGTTGACCTGACATGGAAGTCAAGGAGTGTATGTAGTTTAATGATGTGACTTGAGGGGTCGTTGCCCTTTTTCCCTTTGTTTTCTCTTAGCAATGCAGCATGTGGGATGTGAGCTCAGTCAACCAACCCCTCCATGCTTCCATGCTTCCTACATACCACATCGTGCATACCAGTGTTAGTAAAAACCGTTCCGGTCCAGCAAAACCGGCTGGTTTGACCAGTTTGGAGGCAAATATGGGCTGACCGGTGGCACAAGCGTTTTTGGCCAGTCTAGCACCGAACTGGACGGTTTCATACAGGAACCGGCCATTTTCACAGAACCGGCCGGTTCTGTACAACATCAGCACGATGCGTCATGGACCCACAAAATTCATTTTTTTTTTTTAAATATCAATTGTTTAAAAGAAGGAGGGCCTATTACCTAACCCTGGGGTAATAAAAGTGACATTCTCCTTTATCTTTCATTTTCATCCTTTATCTTTCATTTTCATTTTCACATGCACATATATATATGTATGTATGTATGTATTTCGATCCTTTTTCTTTCCTTCCTTTCGCTCTTTTTTCTTTCCTTCCTTTCGCTGTTTTTTCTTTTTCTTATTTTTTCCTTTTTATTCCTTTTTTATCCTTTTCTCTTTCTTTTTTTTTCAATTTGTTTATATGTACTACAAAAAAAGAGCAGCAAACGAACATCAAAGATGGCAAAGGACAATGTGATCAAAACTACAGTGAGTGGTAGCCCCCAGGGGGCAGCTCAATTGGCAAGTGCCATGATATGAAGTGTTATGTTCAATGAGGTTCCGAGTTCAAATCCCCCCGATTTACCTGTGCCTACGGAAGGGGCATATGTATGGCACCTGGAGGTTATAGTGGTAGCGGTCGAAATCGACCTTGTGTCATGCGAGTACGAGACCGGCCCAGTTGTCGATTCTGCCAGTCATAAGGGAAAAAAAAAACTACAATGAGTGGAGATGAAAGCGAGAATAGTGACTTCGATACAACTTGTTATGTCGCCAACTAAGCAGTGATAAAAGATAACAAAAAAGAATTAGAAAAGAAACTTTTATTGATAATGTTGGAATGTAAGTAAACAAAGAATAGAAGTCCACAGGTTGTGGTCTAGTGGAAAGTTGGAGTGCTTGTTGTCGAGAAGATTAAGGTTCAAGAAGATCAAGGTTCAAATCCGGACATGCAAGTTCCAACTTCCAGTGAAAAGTAAAAAAGTCAATAAGTATAAAGTGTGTGATGTGATGAGTTGTAAAGCAGCTCTGCTCACAAGTGAAAATCCCAAATGCCTCTATAGAAGAGTACTCTAAGTAGAAACAGAGAACACCTTAGAATCCCCAAAGTAGAGAAATGGAGCACATCCACCATAAAGTTGGGGGAAACCCCTCTAGAATTGAATATATTGTATACATGGTTGAGCTGAAGGATGATTTTTTTAATTTGATTTTTTGAAATAATACTTCTTATATTCACATTAAAATATTAACATCAGCAAAATAAAAAACAAAGGGCATAAGGGTATATAAAATAACACTTTAACCCTGAAGGTTAGCTCAACCAGTTGGTGCCACAGTTTCCAAGACATTGTCGATAATCAAGCACACTATGCAAGTCCATGCTTCGATTCCCACAGAGTGAGGTGCACTAACTCTACACCATCCACTTTACACTAGGAACCATCCTCAAAAGGGTGGTAAGTGCCCGGAACTTTCATGGGGATTTATTTCCAAGGAAATATATATATAGACACACAAACACACACAATGGTACTTATATCTATTGATGTTTTGTAGCTTCGGGGAGTTATTCTCACATTGGCCTTGGTGTCGAGCCTGTGGGAATCATTGTTGGCACTCACATTGCATTTTTATTTTGTGAAAACCCCTTTTATGTAGAGCTGGGGCTTGGAATTGTTATCGTTGGGGCTTGCCACCCACTTGGAGGAATAAACGATTCTAACTTAATGTTGAGTTTAGAAGGGGCTCCTAAACTCACTCTTAGACTCACCTATAAAATGAGAGGCAATATGAGGAGGCACCACACATCTTATTTTGCCATCATGGTGTTGGCATGAGTGAGTGAGCACTCTTTCCAAGGAGATTGGAGAGACAATTTCAGCAAGGAAATTCTTCACTTGGGAAAATCTGATCTAGGGTTTTTGGACTTTCTTTCTCAGTTTTCTAGCCAAAGAAGAGAAGCCACATGTGTGAGTCCACACGAGTGAGGAGAGAGGAGGAAGAGGTCGCACGTGTGGAGTCGTACAGTCTATACAGTGGGTCGTATCACACGTGCAACCGTACAGTAGCAGACAACCGCACGTGCAAACCGTATGGCGCATTTATTGTAAATGCAGGTCATATGGCACGTGCGACGTACAACCCGCACGTGTGAGTCGTACAACAGCAGGCTACACGTGCGAACTGCAAGGTGACGTCAGCAGCCGTACAAGGTGACGTCAACAGTCGTACAGGTGACGTCAGCTAGGGTTTGCAGCAGATTTATAAGTTGGAAGATTTTCCGGAACTTTTGTTGAAGTTGTAATTTATCTGAGAGGATTGATTTTGTCCTCGAGATTCTCAATCTAAAAATTTTACTGAACAGAAATTTGTGTCTCTTGTGTATGGATGATTTCTCTCTGATCTTTGTGCTTCCGCTATAATTTTCTGTCATAATTTCACCGTAAAATTATTCAGTGATAACAGCCCTAGTTTATTGTTTGAGGTCACTTGGAAGTAATTTTCAGATCTGAAATTGAATTCATCAAATGCTTAAAATTTGACAATATCCTCTTCCTCAACGCTAATAAAGTAGAAATAAAGTTCCAATATGAGTCAAGCTCAAATAGCTTAGAATCTTTGATAGGCAAGAAACCTTTAACCAATAGTTGCATGTGTACCTCATCCCTCCACATATCGTAGAAAGTAGTAAAGAGCTAACCTCATTCCTAGAAATACACTTATGTCAAATTTTCCAAAGGAGCAACAATGCAAAAATGCTCATACAATTCCAAATGTCATTGAAAGAAGATCAAAACAAAGACCTAGAGTCACCAAATAGAACTGCACACTAATGCACTCTCCCCTGAAGAAGACTCAAATGATATGTCTACACATAATCCCAATAGCTCCCAACAAACTGACAATCCCACAACATATGCTTCACTGTTTCAAAACGGTTGCAGATAGGGAAAAGACCATTGGTGAGGCCACTTTTCGCCAACTGAACCTTAGATGAAAGGTCATGAGAGATAACCAACCATGGAAACACACAAAGCTTATATGACACCCACACCAACCACACACTGTGCAACCTCCAATTCCATCAACCCTCGGCATTAAAAGACACCAACCATGCATTAAGTACAAAGCCAAGCTCATGGCACTCGTGCAGGATGGAGTATAAGTTAAGCGAAACATACAGAACAAGCGGACACCCAAAACTCCAAACCCAATCATGCTATATTGGTCTCGGCATATCAATGTTCATCTTGAACAGATCCTCTTGAGAAATAAGCCCAACAATATGCTTGATGGTGGGCCAGTCTTATTGGTCCCGGCATACCATTGTTCATCTTAAACACATCCTCTTACAGGATGAACCCAACAATCTCTATGATGGTGGGCCAATTTGTGAAGAATATGCCATACTCATGCACCAAGATGGGATGATTTTGATGGGGTGGAGAATAGGAATATATAGTCATTCTAGTCTAAAGGTTACAACCTATAGAGAAGAATCTCTTTTTGACCTATATAATCTCATTTAACCACTCTTATGACCAATTATGGTCCTTTCCATCATATTTGACTTGACATTTTTTTTCGAAAAACGCTTCTTATACAAAAATATACATATTACATCTACATATATAAAAGAGGGCTTGTCTACCTGATTGTAGCCAACGCTGCAATACAGTCAGAATCAGCCCTAGTATAGTAACTCTTAGCATCTTTTCTCGACAAATATCCCTTACCCCTAACTTTGGAAGAGAAATCATCAAAAGCCAGTTTTGAAAGGACTCTATAGACCCTACAAAACTTTCAAAAAAAATCTTACAGCAAATTTTGCAAAGAGTATACAATATCATAGACCAAATGCAATAAGGTCAGAATGAGCCCTAGAAGAATAATCCTTAGCATCTTATCGCAACAAATATCCCTTACCCCTAACTTAAGGAAAGAACTCATCAAAAGCCATTTTTAAAAGACTCTACAGACCCTACAAAAGCTTCAAAAATATACTTGCAACAAATCTTCAAAAGAGCTTTATTCGCTCACACATAAGACTTCTATGGGTGGGCAGGAAGGCATGGAAGTGCTCGCAACACTACCAAGAAACCTATAAGTGTGAGCCCTTTTTAGCCTATAAAGAGCCCAACCAAGTAAAGAGTGCAGTCAGGCGAACCAAGGAAAGTGTCAGGGCGCAATCCGGAGTAAAGCCCTTTTATCGCCCATGGGTAAAGCACTACACTCAGCCAAGCATCGTTGCTCTCACTATGTTCCTGCTCTTACTTTGCTACGCCCTTTACCAAGTTAAGTGCTTAACAACAAGTAAATCCAAGGTGAATTGATGCTTCCGTAGCTCCTTGAACTGGCTCCAATCCGTACCCCAACAGATATCCAATGCGCTAGGAGCAACTGCCAATTGGGAACCCCAAAAACACTTCCACCCCCAGGAGGTATAAGCCCACTACTATCGTTCTTGTTATCACTGCCAGAGGAGGAAGCCCAGCACCGGGACCTTGCCAAAGGGAGGGCAGCACCAGATATTCTATCAGTAACCAAGCCGAAAACAAGAGATCCACATTCACCAAGTAAAGCGGCACGCCAATGAATGGCTCCTTGGAGTAGTGATCCAAGTAGATAAGTGCAAAGTGTGTGATGTGATGAGCTATAAAGCAATTATGCTCACGAGTGCTAAGCCCAAATGCTCCCATAAAAAAATACACATGGTAGAAATGGAGAGCACCTTCCAATCCCCAAAGTAGATAAATGGGGCAAAAACCCTCTAGATTTGAATAATAGATGATTAAGATAAAGGATGATTCTGGTGGAGTGGAGAATGGATATATATATTCATTTAGTCTAATGTTTATAACCTATAGAGAAGAACCTCTATTTGACCTATATTATCTCATTTAACCACCCTTGTGACAAATTGAGTTCCTTTACATCATATTTGACCTTGATTTGTTTTTCGAAAAATACTTATTATATTATACAAAAACATACATATACATATACAAAAAAAGGCTCGTTTACCTGATTATAGCCAAAGCTACAATAAGGTTGGAATGAGCCCCGGTAGAGTAATCTTGAGTATCTTAGCCCTAACTTTGTCAGAGAACTCATTAATAGCTGATTTTTAAAGGACTCTACAAACCCTACAAAACCTTCGAAAAGAACATATAATACCGTGTCCCAAATGCAATGCCAAAGACTGCAATAATGGCTCAAAACAAGAGATCCACATTCACCAAGTAAAACAACATGCCAAAGAATGGCTCCCTGGAGTAGTGAGCTGAAGTTATCACAAACAATCTTCCAGCAACTCTTGGCAAATGGGTGCTCCCAACGAATGTGTTTAAATGTCTCCAGTCTCGTACATTGTGGGCATTTGTCATCCATTATACCAGTCTTGGCCAATCTACACTTTGTAGGCAAGCCTTGATACAACACCAGCCATACAAAAACAAGTTTATAAGATATCATGTATGACCACACACTATTGAACATGGTGATCCACCAAAACTCACTATCCAAGCTTCCCCATCTTCTATTCAAAATCAGGGCTATGGGGGTACTAAAATAATATATTAAATCCTAATTCGACCCACCTAGTCGGCATAGGATCCTATAGAGACTCGATATTATGATATTATGCCTTTCAACTTTCAAGTATAACAAATCACAATTCATGCTTGTATCATTGCAAGACATGACAAACCAGCCACATCAGCATAATCGGATAAGATCTCAATGATGTTAATGCAACAGCACATCTTGTAATGGCTTTCTCATATTTCATTCAGAATTAACAATGATATGCAGGCAATATGTCGAAGAGTAGGTTCTCAAATACAGTGACTCGTTGCCAAATTCAGATTATTTGTCAAGAATGATCATGCAAGTTAAGAATGGTGGAAACCTCTAAACTGATTGAGGTAAAACATCCTTGCAAGGGATTAAAGAATCTGAATAGGTGCATTTAAATATCCTTTTTGGCAGAGTACCATTTGGTCGTTGTTCAGGATGGTTGAATGGAAAAGATTCTAGCATAAACAGGTTCCTTGTGTAACCAATGGGTCCTAAGCATCTGTATTAGCAATCATGCACATAAGCCCGTGGTAATCCTTATGGCAACAATGGAAGGAATGTCCCTACCAAGTGCCATGAATCATGGACTTAACATACATTTAGATTCCATGAGCTAGTATGGACTCCTCCCGTGGAAGTAATATGTCCTGTTATCTTGGTGTCCGGACAAAAAATTCAGGTATTTGCTCTCTGTGGAAAATTTGTGTCTCGCATTATAGGTGAATTCTATGTAAGCCATGAATTGGGCATTAGTTGCTTTTGTACACATGTTTAAAAAGGCATGAGCTAAAACTGATCGGTGTTTCTTCAGTCCATATTATGATTTTATGAATAACCCCTGAAGATTCATCACACTTCACTCGGGGCAAAAAGCGAGAAGATGTTTACTTCTAAATTGGATGGTGGTACCCGCTGTGATTTTGATTTATCATTTACCTTCAAAAATTTCACTAATACAACAAATGCAAAAACAATATATTCAAAAACTTGCAAGCAGGACACTGGTAGGGTCGATCTATGCAGTAGAAGAGGGGCAGGTTCCAAACCCATCTTATCCATGAGTGTGTTTACCGCATTTGCAACGGCCAATTGTCTCAGATTGGGACCCTGTAATTTCGACAGTGAAATAGGTAATGGGGCACAATATCCCTCTCAGGTCAATAAAAGGAGGTCACTTAGCCAATGGGGTACAATATCCCTCTCAGGTCAATAAAAGGAGGTCACTCAGCCAATGGGGCATTGGTTTGCTGGTGAGCTCAATGGAGTATTATGCTGTCCACCAGGGTTCCAATCTTGCTGCAGTATGCCTCTACCTGAATGGCATGAATTGCGAAGGGACGAGGCTGGGTACAAGTCCCAGGCTATTTTCACAGAATAGTTACGCGGCAAACCCAGCGCCTGAGTCGAAGGAAGTTTGGTCTATGCAGTACAGCCTCCCGGAGCATGTTTTCGAAGCGCTTAAAATGGAAAGAAATGGATGTCGTCAGTCCAAACAATTTCATGAACTATACTAGCTGAAAGTCTGATGATGGAGCCTAGCTGGAAATCTCTTAGAGCGATATATAAAATCATAAAACCCTAAAACTTGAATTTCAGCATTTTGATCAATGTGAGCACAAAATGACACACCACTGGAATGGCCATAGAAGATAACAGGCAATGAATGAATTCTTCTGAATTTAGTGCATCTCCCAACTAGCATCTGAATTTAGTGCATCTCCTAACTAGCAGAACTTCATAATATATTATACAAACAAAGTAAAAAGATTTATCCCTTGCATTCTGATATGATAAGGCCATTCTATCTCATTTTAATAGAAGAGGATAGGCATTGCTATTCTCTGATTGTAAATTCATATTAAATAGCAACAACAAAA
>ML791904.1:60836-76717 GCA_009831015.1 Picea engelmannii
TCTATTTCAATTAATTTTAAAATGTTTTGAAATAGATTGATTGGCATAAATATAATTGGAAAATAATGTATTTTATAATTAGTTGTTTCTTGAAAAATTATATACATTTTATAAATAAAATAGATTTTTTAGAAATTATATTAATTTTATAAATGAAATATGTAATGTAAAAATATTTAAATATATTATATATCATAATAAATATATTAATATAAATCAATTTTAACATATTAAAAATTTTAAATATAAATTCAATATACTAAAGTCATTTTATTTTTTTTCATATACTAAATTCATTTTATTTTTTTTCATATGTTTCCATGTTTAATAAATTCAATATACTCTTATAAATCTATCTTGATTCCTTGCTTTTTACACATTAAGAAGCTTGAGTATAAATTTCCATTTTATTTGTCTTTTGTGTTTAATAAATTCACAATTGGAATGAAAGCGACGCTAATTTATACGTACCCGTGTATAACATATGTTTAACCATGAAAACATTTACGAAAAATAAGATATTAAGTAACTTGTATAAGAATGGTATGTATGTTTAACAATGAGACCTTTTACCAGAAATGGGATATCAGTGACTTGCACAAATGGCAAAGTGAAAAGTACAAATATGAGATTCCATCCTCACCGAAATTAAAATATTTATTGTTTATTGTTTAATTTACATCGGAATCCTGGGCAACTGGCTACCTATGATTTGCACCCATCACATCCATGCATACTACCTACTTTACGTGGGTCTTTTCTTAAAAACTTATATTCCGCTCCATCTCTTTAATTATTATTTAGGATTTTATCTTCCCACCATGGAGATATTGTCTTTTTTTTTATCCGCATATTCTTTCCTTGCGTTGTATATTTGATACGAGAATATTACATATATTCCTTGTGTATGTTCATGTTTTAAACATCCACGTCGCCTAAGTAGTAAATCATTGTTATTGATAAAATCAAATTGTGAAATCGCTATGTAATCACTTAAATTTAAATTAAATCAAGAAAACTTGTATTCCAAAGAATGGTCAAATAAAAAGTTTAAATTTTAATTCTATTTAGTTTTAATACTAAAAGAGTTTGTGGATTCCACTTTAAATTGCTAATACCAATAACCCTCAAGCCAACCTTAACTAGGTAACTTATGACTTATTAAGGATCAAGACATCTCTCGTGTGGGTCTTATATGTCTCATTGGGGGCTCGAATTCAATTGGGGAGACTATGAAACTTACTTCCCAAGACATCCAATTTAATATTTCAAAAACTAAATGGTCATAATACTTATTAATTTTATTATTAAAAAAAAAAAAATTCTCACAAATAAAGGATCGTATACATCGCCCAAAGGGTTGGATCCAATGGTGGAAAGCGAGGAATTTTTCACCGTTGGGCAAGGTTCAATTCTCATGAGGGCCTAGCCTAGAGCCATGGAGCCACCTTGAAGTAGTGGTTGAACATGTGGTTGCACCAATAGATATTATATTAAATGGTATTGTGACACATGCACCCATAAGTAGGGATGATTTTAGGGGCTAAATTTCGCTCATGGGCTAATTTTCCATGGTTTTTCCAAAAATGAGATTCTCTACTTTAAAAATGATTCGCCCAAATTTTATAAGATAAAATTATTTTACCTTAAAAATCGCCAAAATTTTATAAAAACTATATAAAATACTTAGAAATTTGAATATTTTTACAAAAATATCGCCAAACAATTATAGTTGACATATGAAGGATTAGTAAGATTCACGAAGGTTTCTACATTTTAAATTAAATTTCCATCCTTAAAATCAGCCCTGCCCATAAGTGGATCAAAGCCCACCCCCATGTCCTTCAAAACTTTAAGTCAAATCTTATTAGCATAATTTGTTTCGAAGGGTTTCGTTTGTAGGGTGACCCAAGTTCTAAACCCATTGCGATCCTTGGGTGATTTTGACAGCTTTTATGCCCCTGGGTCACGGTTTATTTTAACCAAAGGCTAGTCTCGCAAGTCACGGACATGCTAGCAAACAAAAAAAATGGATCGTATACATCAATATATTTTGTAACTAGACCGTGATCTTAAAATTAAATTGTTATTATTATTGTTTTAAATTTATGTGGTGAGGAGTTTGAGATAATTCTTCTAGATTGTCCATAGTTAGAGCCATTGTAGTTGACATTTTGAATCCTGAACTGGATTCATCATCAGAATCAATTATCAAAGATAAAAGCTACAAATCATTATAATAAATACATATGATGTGGAACATCATGGAGCCAAACTTGTCGACTAGGGTAAAATCCTAAGAAAAACTTATCGGCTAAGAAGAAACCTTAAGAAGGAAACCCTAAAAACTTAAAGGTAAGTTATAATAAACCAATTTATTATTATATTCATTAGTACTTAATATATTCAATAATATAATATGAACTATAATATAGTATAAGATCGAACCTAAAAATCCTATTTAATTTAGTTTAATGCATTAAAAACTATATAAGTGAGGTAGGTAAATGTATTAAATATAATGTAGGTTAATGCATTAATAACTATATAAAGTGAGGTAGGTAAATGTATTAAATCAAATACAATTCCCTCGAATGGAGTGACAACACAATAGCCAAAGCAGAGGCCCAAGTGTCGGTGGATGCCGCCACATTTGGGCTCCTCCATGCAATTTAATCAATGCACGAGGAAGTAAGGTGTCGCTTCTTCTTTCAATGGTCACTCCATGACAGTTCTACGTCTCGAAGTTTTATGGTGGCGCATAAGGGGAAGGTTTCATTATCACTCCAAGGCATCAGGTTTCTTCGAGTAGTTATTGCTCACGAATGTTGAAGGCAAATGGTTATTTGGAGCTCAATACCTCCTGGTACCCAGCATTCAACTTAGGGATTATAATTATGAAGCAAAGATGGAATTCTTTGATGGTCTGGTTCTTTAAATTGGTGGATTTGAGAGTCCCTCGACTACTCAAATTTTATGGTATTCTAGTGTCCGTAGCAGGGTCATTCTCTATGTGGCTCCTTGTCATCTGGTCTGGATGCTACTAGAGGTAATACTACTTCGGTCTTTTCTTGGTTAGCATTCATGTTTACAAAGTAGAATTGGGGGTTTGCAATTCATCGTTTCCTGGTTCGTATGCATGGTCGTTAGGTGGTCTCTTATGAATTTCCTTCAACGACTATAAGTGTCCATCACCACCGTGCAGGCATCTTGTCAACTTAACCTCTAGGCGGTTAGTCTTAGTCTTGGTTTACAGAGAACAGAGCAAGATGAAGACAAAGGGGATCAATAATGGCAATGTGATATAATAAGAGGGGCAATGTAGTAGGACAAGGTGACTTGCAAAAACATCCCACCACAAGAATTCTAGCCAAAGAATTATTAGGGTTCAGGTCGAGGCTATGCAGATGCTATGGGAAAAATCCCCCTATACTAGGTCTAGGTACAGGTAGAGTGTTGACTTCCCTTAAAATATTGTTCTATCCTTAAGCTACCCAAAACTATCTAAATTAAATGACAAGAGAGAGGAAAGAAGGTTAGTGGGTGCACCTTTAGTCCTTGCGGCTGGTGTAGACCTATTTCACCTTTGCATCTTCCTAGATTGTGGGTCTCCTCCCAAAGATGACCTGCAAAAACTTAGGAAAACAATGCTACAACACATACAATCTCTACTTATCACTTTCAATGTTCATATATAGACATAAATGCATAAATTAATAACAACATATAGACATAATGTTTGGGGACAAGAATGAACTCTTTTATTCAATATTAAGATCAAAAGGATTACAACCTTCGTCGGCAATCGCTCCATGAATTAGGTCTGGGCTCCTCTATCATGGCTCCAAGTGCATCAATCCCACACTAGCTTCTCACAACCAACTTATCAGTTGGGAAAGGAGAAAGGGTTGTATAAGGAGAAAGGGTTGGAGGGGAAGGTTGAGGCCAAAACTCATAATAAATAATAAATAATGTATTGTTACATTGTTCAGAGGCCAGAGTGCCCAAACAATTATTAAAAGGCCAGAGTGCCCAAACAATTATTAAAAGGCCAGTGTGCCTAAGAAATGTAATGTTTTGATCATTATTAATAATAAATACATCATTGGTTGGTAGACGGACAAGGACTAGAGTTATAGGGGGCTATAATTCCACAAGAGAGGGGACTAAGGAGATAAGTGCTTATTTATTTTATATTACCCACATTGTTTGTAATGGGGGGGAGGAATATCAGTTACGTGAGCTCTTGGGGGAAGACCAAGAGGTTCTTGATCCCCATGAATTAAAAAAATATGTCCCTAGTCTATGGGAGGGGTTCGTTGGTTCATTCATTTGTTTGTTTGTTCCTTCTCCCATTAGAAAGTAATCTCATTCACGTTCCCCATTCAAAAGTTGTTGTTGGTCACCTCACACATTCATTCACCCGTTTTGTTCAATATTCATCCTCTCTCGTGGAGTCTGCACTCCGTCCATCCCTTCATTCACTCCTCTTTACTCACTTCGATGTCTTGGCTTGGGGAAGGAAAACGAACTATTGAAGAGCAACCACGTTTTTGTGGGTTGTAGAGATGGTTGGTGTAGTCCTGCCATGATCTGAGGCCTGCATTTTTGAGATGCTTGGCATGTAACCAATTTTTATCATAGCTGCGAGTCCTGAGAATCCCAGCATGGATATTATGGACCAACTGCATTGGAGCCCTTAATGGAGAGGGACTACCTGAGGGACTGCGTGGAAGAGAAGGGTGGAGGTTTATTCTCTTGGGTGGTGCAGGTTGGGTAGAAGAGTGTTGGGTACTTGGATTGTTGTGAGTGCTGAAGAATCCTGTGAGAGATTGAGTGTTGACTGGTTTTGGAAGCCAAGTAACAGTTTGGAACCGTCCTTGTGGATTCATAGCCCTGGCTCGGGGGTGACATTGTTGTTGAGACTTGGAACAACAATGTCTACGGTTGGGTGGAACGTCCTTGGTCTACAGCCAGTTGGTGTCTTCTTCTATAAAAGAAAAGTGCTCTCTGTTATGGTTTCTTTGCTTATGTATTTATTTCCGCTGCGTATCAAATTATTATACTTGAGATTGTACCTATAATGTGCATGTTGGCTAGTTATTTTTATGCATGGTATATTGTCCATGTCTTTTATGTTGTGGTATGAATCTTGATCATTGCATGTGTGTATTTCATGCTTCTTTATTAATTAAGTGTTATCAGAGTTTCTAAATCAGCTAAGAGATGTATTCTTGGTGTGGCAAGCCTTTCTGTGGGAGGCTAGGTATGTTACAGTTTGGTAATAGAGAAGAAATGTAGGGGACGTTACAAAATCCCTACTCGAAAAGAGGGAAAGGCATCCAACTCTTACTATAGATATTTGATGTTCCATAGAAAAACAACCACCAATAGGAGTCGAGATATAGCAAAGCAAATGAAAAATAGTATTATGTAAGAGACTATATGTGAAGGTAGAATTTGGTAGTATGTATACAAGGGATGTTATCTTCACGAGAAGAGCGAATTGGTACCATATGTTTATGGATGGAAAAGATTTTATCGTCAATGCACATGAGAAGAAGTACATGATCTCTATGGTGAGTGCCCACGAAGCTACGAGATTGATCAACTTGAGCAAAAAGTATGTGCTTCTCTTCTTGAGAGAAAACTAGAAAGACAACAAATCAACGCTTAAAATGTTGTATGAAAGAACAAACGTGGAAATTAGAAGAGATTTTACATGCATATACCAAAATGTTCCAAGAACCATAAGGTATGCCAGCAAAGAGAGAAGTGGAGCATGAGATACAATTACTTACATATTCTCCTTACCAAGCATGTGGTTATCCAAGCAATCCATATTAGAGTCCAATTAATCGAAGAAGCAATTACATGAATTGTTGGAACAAGAAAACATAAGACAAGATAACTCACAATGTGGCTCCTCTGTTCTTTTAGTACCAAAGAAGGATGTGACTTGTAGAATAAACATTGGCTACAGAGCTATGAACACTACCATCTCTTAAGAATTAGTACCCCTTTCCTAGGTTTGATGACTTGTTAGGTCAACTACAACATGCAAGGTTGTTACACACCTAAGTTTTGCATTACCAAATGTCACAAATGTTGTACTACTAAATATCGCACTTAAGTGTCGCAAGTGTTGCACTTTATCAAGTGTCGCAAATTCGTCACCGTGAGAAAGTGTATATCATAATCCCTAGACATGTTTAAGAAGGAACCTATCAGTTGGAGGTCGAAATACTACCTTTTTCCTTGATATTTTGGCCTTGTTTGAGCTTCATCACCCCCCTGCCCATATACAAGGAGAGATAAACCTAGATCATCACTCCTTGCTCAGTTATAGGGGAGCGAGAGTCTCTCCCTGTGCTCAGTTATGGGGGGGGGGGGGGGGGGATGAAGTAGTTGCAACCATCATGATTGTATTTGTGAGGTTGTTTATGGGATATTTGACTTGGTTATGGGTTGGTTTGAGCTACCTTCTATTCAAGGCAAGGTCAATATTGTTTGTTCAACTAGGTCCTCATTTGACCACATCCCCTCCTCAAAACTATCATATGGTTGTGATGCCTCAATGCCTATATAATAGAGGCTATGCTTGAGTGAAAGGAGGGAGAACTTAGAGCATCATACCTAAGATTTTGTGACATTCAAGGGCCTATAAAGGAGAGCTTGGAGGAGTTGTTGAAACATCAAGATTGAGACTGTAAGTGCTTCACTATTGATCGCTTTCCATTAATATATAACTTGGCCCATTCCCTTCATTCCTATGTGTTCACTATATGCATGTCTATTGTTGTCTAATTCATCATAGATAGATCTGTTCTACTTGACAATAAGAAGGTTTTGTTGTGTTCTTTACAAAACTTCTCTTGGAGCTTAGAAATCAAAATCAAGGGCTGGAGTAGCGAGGGCAATCGACGTAAAATATGTGAGTCATCTATCCATATCTTCTCATTCTGATTGTTGACATAGAGAGTAGATCTAGGGGGGAAGTAGTAACCATTTATTTCTCTCTGCCTTGGATCAAAGGGGTCTTAATCCAAGGGGGTTTTCACCTGTACGCAGGGGAAACTTTTCCACAATTGAAATTGGCGACTCCACTGAGGTAGTGTCTTCTAGCCTTTTGGAGTTTTGCTTATTACTTGATCTTGTCGAGTTGGATGCTTTTTCTTTGATTTCTCCCCTTTCCGCATCATCGTTGGGAAGTTCATCGAGTCAAACACCTGACCTTTTCTCAAATCTGGGCAAACTTTGTGGTTTTTCACAACTTTCAAGACTTTATCCCTCCCCTATAAGGGCATATAGGGCGATAATACCTTGATTATCGCTCCCTAGAAGTGTATTAGGGAGCGATAAAACCTTGATTATCTCTCCCCCTTAGTGTATTGGAGAGCAATGAAACCTTGATTATCGCGCTGTCTGCATTATTACAGGAGTGATAATCCTTGATTTGGGTGAATTTGGAGCTCATTTTCCCTCCTTTATGTGAGTGCTTTGTCTCAGACCTTTACATAAGAATCCACTATGCATGACTGTGGCTTTGATTGATTGAAGTTCAATGATTATTATATTTTTCTTGCCTCTTTTGAGTTTGCAATTCCTTCAAATTGTGAAATGTACACTACCCTAGGTTAACTTGATGCTTTGGCGAAGTCTATGTCATCAATAGTTTGATCCTTATCATTTGTAGGTATTCGAACTTTTGTTACATTGATTCCAAGAAATTCTAAGAGTTTTAATTGTTTGCTTTTGGAGTCCATTTCATTGATTTAGGATTGCATATGTTGCATTAAGTCTTGTTTTTGAGTTTCTCGTTCTTCTACTATTGGGAAAACTTATGATCCCTCGAGTGTAATCTTGAGCTCTTTTTGACTTGTTGCAAATTTACATTGATATTTTATCTTTTCTTCTTGAATTTTGAGGTTTCATAAAATGGTTTTACTTTACTTTGCATTTTGGATTCTTGTTTGAACAAGTGTTGAAAGCATCCTTGTTTTTGGATTCTTTTAGCCTAGTTGAGTGCTTGTTTTCTTCATATTCTTTAGCTTTGGAATCATTTGAGATTGTCATTTGAGTTCTTTCATTTTGATTGAAAGAGAAAGAAAAAGAAGAATCTCCTTTGAGTTTTCATGTAATTTGAAAAGAACAAAACAAAAGTTTTGCATCCTACTTTCATAGGTGAAGTGTTTTGGTACATGTTTTAAAGAGAAAGTTGCATGGTATTGGGCATTTATTTGGGTTGAGAAGAACAAGTACTCCTCTATTTTCCTTGGGTACAATTCATCGAAACAAAGTATTTGTATTTCATTCTTTCTGCATGGTTTTCGAGTTGAGTCATAACACCATCAGTTTCACTTCTGCTTACCCTATTGAGTAACAAACAACCATTGAAAGGAACAAGGCACATAATCTAAAATCAATTAGATTTTTTTCTTTGATAGCAAACCATCAAGTATAGGATTTTAGGGCCTTGATAGTAGGGTGGAGAGTTAACTCTTCAAGGCCACATGAACAAAACTATAGAATACTAGAGAGTGTAAAATCCAGTAGTAACAATTACGTGAAGCTCCTCTCACATAAGAGTCAAACATGAGTTCAAGCGACGTGATCGATTGAGATTTACCCTCTTTCGTTCGCTTAGTGCAACTATTGCAAGTTTATGGTTTTGAAGAGTGGCAAGTACTCGGGGTGATGCCACTTCTTCTTAGTTTTTGGTTCACAAATTTATGTCCAGTATTCCCAAGTCGATTTGCTAGTCTTGATTGTCGACTATATCCCCCCGACCATTCATTGTGAATTAGTAAACATAGTAACCTCTCCTAGGATTCTACACAGGTGACTGCAAAGGGGATTCCTTTTGCAAAGGAGGTTCCTTGTGGTACCTGTGACAGACGTTCAATATCCACTTCAACGAACCGAGAGGGTATTTTCCTGTGGGCTCTTACTTGCACCTTGGGGGATTGTTGCGTGAATTTTATCATAATTTATGCTCATTTCTTTGTTGACGGCCTCATCTCCTGTCTCCAGAAGATCCTTAATTACGTTCTCCTTGTCATAAGGGAGTTGTTAGCTTTCTCTCCTCTTGTAGGGACTTTGGTAGTGTGTGATCTTTGATGTTTAGTAGACCCTAGGTTGAATCAATGTCCATGGCATCAATTTCTAAGGCCACCTAACCAAGGACCTCATTTCACAAGGGACCTTATGTTTTTCCTTATTTTGGAAACGTTGTTCCTCCCTACATCGCTACATTGACTCTTCCCAGTTTCAATGTGGGGTTATCGGTGGTTGTTTTCCACTCCTTTGGTCTCGAATGCCCCTGCTACTCCCCAAGCAAGCTCTCCACTGCAATAACATCAACCTCCTATTGACCCTTTTCCTTCTTCACCCATCATTTTTTCTTCCCTTTCTACTTCCTCGCCTGATGAAAGCCTTGAAGCTAGTAATTACGAGGCTAAGAAGAAGGAGAAAAGGAAGAACAAGAAAAAGCAAAATAAGAAAGGGGCAATCATCTGGCCACTGTGGTGAGTGTTAATAATACTACAAAGCCAACCGACATAGATCGAAAACCCAAATTCCCTTGCAGGATTTGTAAGGGTGACCACCCTCTTAACCATTTCCCTGGTATTCCCAAGGTCTTAAAAGTGTGGTCCTTGGGTTCTCAATAACTTGTGTCGCTAGCCGTTGCAAGTCATGTTGGTGACAACCCATTAACCAGTGGTCATCAGGTTGGGGGAAAAAAGGGTAAAGTAAGGATTCCTTGTTGGTTATGCAAGGAAATGCACCTCACTTACCTTTTCCTTCGTATTGATGAATATTCGCCATTGTTGGAAGACATCATTGTTTCCCAGCAACAACCTCCAACTGCTTCCATGAGTCCTCTCCCAACCAACCATTGGTTGATGAAGTGGTCGATCCAATTTAATCCTCGGTCGCTACCACTCTTCCCTTTGAGAGTGAAGTGGATACCACTCAAGTTTTTCTTGTCACTTCAGATTTCTTCAGACAAGGGGGCATTTTACCCGTTTCAATGAAACTCCCTACAAGTATCGAGGTCATTTCCTTTGATTGGAATAGGCTGGTGGGGACTCACCTTCCTTCATGCATGCCTTTCCAAATCACTATGCAGGTTCGCAATACGACCATACATCGCACCATTGTTGACGAAGGCGCTTTTGTTAGCATTCTATCCTTAACCACTTGGAAAGCTACGAGTACCCCTTGTCTTGTGTCGGTTACCCATCATCTATTGGCTTTTAATAGAAGATCCAGTGAAACTTTACAGATCCTTCCTTAGTTTCCCATCACCGTAGGAGGGAAAACTGTTTGTATCGATGTTATGGTAGTCCAAGGTCCATTGTACTTTAATTTACTCCTTTGATGGGACTATGTCTATGCTATGAAATTTGTCGTGTCCACACTCTTTCGAGTGATGCATTTCCCTCATAATGGAAACATTGTGACCATTAACCAACTTTCATTCATTAGTCCCGATCTGACCACCAACCATTTGACTTCCTTGAATGTTCTTTATGTGAAAGTGATATCCCTCCCGCCACAGGTTAATTATGTGGTATCATATCCCATGCTTTCAACTGCTAATGAGAAGGAGCCTCTCACGATATGCTTGACCTATTTTGACTCATATCCGGTAGTTGACATGGTGAACTCTTCAATGGGGGATTTGAAGCCTTATCTTTCCCCCCATTTCCCCAATTGAGTCTCTTGACATACATTCTTTCCAAAGCATCGTTGTTCCATCTGATGAAGAGCTCTTGCAAGCCATGGTCAAGGTCTATGAACATAGTTCACTTTATGTGTCAAGCTCATTAAAAAATGAAACATATAACCATGAGCATAATTCATTTTTTGTGTCAAGCTCATTAAAAAATGAAACAGAAAACCATGAGCATAGTTTGCTTTCCATGTCAAGATCGTTAAAAAATGAAACATATAACCATGATCATAGTTCACTTTCTGTGTCAAGCTCGTTAAAAAATGAAACAACTAACTATGAGCATAGTTTGATTTCTGTGTCAAGCTCGTTAAAAAATGAAACAAATAACGATGAGCATAGTTCACTTTCTATGTCAAGCTCGTTAAAAAATGAAACAGATAACCATGAGCATAATTCGCTTTCTGTGTCAAGCTCGTTAAAAAATGAAACAAATAACCATGAGCATAATTCATTATTTGTGTCAAGCTCGTTAAAAAATGAACCAGACCCTACTCCAATTGATTCGAGTCTTCCAATAGATCTAGTATTTGAACCTTCATTTCCTCCGCTTGTGTCAATTGATCCTCTTTCTTCCTCCCTCTCTCGTGAACCTATTTCTATTAGTAGCCATGAGCATAGTTCATTATTTGTGTCAAGCTCGTTAAAAAATGAACCAGACCCTACTCCAATTGATTCGAGTATTCCAATAGATCTAGTATTTGAACCTTCATTTCATCTGCTTGTGTCACTTGATCCTCTTTCTTTATCCCTCTCTAGTGAACCTATTTCTATTAGTATCCATGAGTCTAATCAAGTGTAGAAGAAGATTTGACAGACGAAATGAATCTTGGGAGGCATGTCTCCATCCTTTAGACATCATGTTGGAGTTAAGCCACTAGCTTTTGTCGATCATGCTAGGAGAAAAGTATCGACCTCTAGACATCATGTTGGGAACAAACCCACCAATGGGTATCACTCAAAGTACCAACCTCTGGACATCACGTTGGGAAGAAAATCGTAAATGGGTATCATTCCAAGCATAGTTCATTTTTGGTTTCAAGCTCGATAAAAAATGAAGCCAACCCCGAGCACAGTTTCATTCTTGGTTTCAAGCTCGTTTAAAAATGAAACCAACCCCAAGCACAGTTTCATTCTCGGTTTCAAGCTAGATTAAAAGTAAAACCAACTTCAAGCACAATTTCATTCTCAGTTTCAAGCTCATTTAAAAATGAAATAGACCCCAAGCACAATTTCATTCTCAGTTTCAAGCTCGTTTAAAAATGAAACCAACCCCGAGCATAGTTTCATTCCTTATTTCAAGCTCATTGAAAAATTAAGCAGACACTTCAAGCATAGTTCATTCTTCGTTTCAAGCTCGTTAAAAAATGACGTAGACATCTTGTTGTCTGCTTAATGGTTGCACTTGCTACTGCTTCGTTGTTATTTGTCATCTTGTTTGCTTGATTCTATTTGTTCACATCACGTTGCTCCCATTTTGCAGTTACCCTCTAGAGAGACACACTATTGTAAGTGGTCCTCGCTCTCCATGCCTACATGCTACTCCCTATCACAGTGATTGCTTAGGAGTCGTTCCGCCCATTAGAACTTAGTTGCATGCCACTCATTCTCTCTAGATGAGCTTAGTCTTTGTTCTTTCTCTTGCTCATAAATACATGAGAATAAGTTGCCGAGTATACTTTTATCATTTTTTTGGGCTCGTAAAAAATATACGAAAAATGAACTCTTTGGAGTCTCCTTTAGGCTCTTTTCAGACTCTCTAAACATGAAAATATTGTCGAGCGAGCTTGTTTCCTTTGACACTCATTAAAAGGATTTGAAAGGGCGTATATTCGATTTAAGTTCAATCCATTTCAGACTGGATGGACTAATTACGAAAAAGGAATACTCTAGTCAAACTTGGCTAGAAGAGTTCTCCCTTGTATTGTTTTATACTTTTTCAGGCTTGGGGGACTAAATTTACGAAAAAAAAACAACCCTAGAGTCTTCTTTAAGTTCTTTTCAGACTCTCTAAATGTTAAAATACCACTGGTTCTACCTTATTTGGGATCATAAAATTATACATTGAAGGACCCCTATGGGATCAAACCCCTCTTTCTTCAGGTTCGTTAAACATGTGACGAGGGACTCATCAAAGATGAGATATATTGAGCATATGTTATCCTCCTCAAGCTCATTAAAAAACAAAGATGTACTCGTCGTTCATGGTGGGGGGGAAATTGAGGGAAGTGGGTCAGTTTTTGGAAAGCATTATGGTAACTATTTGTTGTCACCCTTGAACATGGAAAATATTTGTGTCTTGTCTTACAATTGGGTAATTTGCTTGTCTTTGAGTCATACCAATCCTATGAGTCATTATACTCCTTCAACTCACTCGAAGAGTGCCCCAGTTATCGTCGCACTATGTTATTGGTCTATCTCTCATCGGGTCAATGTTGCCAAGTCATTTTTTGTGCCTCACAACGTTCAAGGTAAGTTTCAACACAAAATCCACCACTCTGCAGTATTACCAACCTTCATCCTTGTGTCAGTTTGTGCTCATTTGATCTATTATCTTACATCACTTTCCTATGTCAGTTTCATGTTGATGATGGGGAACACATCATGGCCCTCCTTCGACGAGTTTGTTCCTATCGACTTCAACACACTATCTAATAATTAGACTTAGTATCCAGTTAGTACCTTGGAACCTGCATGCCCCAATGGTAGTTCTCCTCACTTTCAACATTAAGTTTACATCATTGGCCTTTGATTGAATGATTCCACAAACGTTCAACTTCAAATAATTTATTCAAATTCGCTGGAATGTACTAGGGTACCTTGGGAGTCATTTTCATCATTGGTGATTTCCCTTCCACTTGTCAATGGTATACATTAATGACCGATAATCAAGTGGTTTCTACCATGTTCGACATCAACACATCTATTCACATGGCTAGAATCGTACTGTTTTGGGATTGGGACAAAGACAATGAGAACTCCTCAAGCACCCAGGTTGTGATGAAGATTATTTGAATACTTAGAAATTCCAGTATGGTCTCCATGCTAGAAATCTTACTAATAAATATGTTGTCAGATAGATCCACTTTCTATTGGTCCGTGGCTATGTTTTTTCATATCGTAGCTCCATTGTGTATTCTTTCATGTCTATGACCTGATTGAGTCATGGAGGTATGGATACACATTGTATTTTGGTGGCCATATCTTTAGTGAGTACTTTCATGAATTCACAGTGTATTGGTCGATGACCATGCTTTGAGTTAGTGTATTCCGAGCATGGGTATGCCTACCTCGAAGATTATACAAATATATTGTTTTATGTTTGTTTGAAACTTGCGATCAACTCTCTATTCCAACACCCTCACACAAATATTTTTATACACTGTCTTGACCATCAACTTTTCTTTTGACTTCACACTTTAGGGGCATTTGCTACACACCTAATTGTCGCATTACTAAACGTCGCACTTAAGTGTCATAAGTGTCGCAAATGTCATACTACTAAATGTCGCAAGTGTTTCACTTTATCAAGTGTCTCATCTTCTTCACCATGAGAAAGTGTATGTCATAATCCCTAGACATGTTGAAGAAGAAACCTATTATTTGGAGGTCGAAATACTACCTTTTCCTTTGATATTTTGGCCTTGTTTGAGCTTCATCGCCCCTCTACCCATATACAAGGAGGGACTGTTGGATTAATGAGAAGGGGGGTGAATCAGTAATAGAGAAATTTAATCCTTTTTAACCATATAATCCAAGTCTTATATGAATGTAGCATTATCATCCAATAACTGCAGATTAAATAAACAATGAACAAATGAACAGTCATACACATACACAGTACACCAGTGTTTTACATGGAAACCCAAAGCGGGAGAAAACCACAGAATGCTTTTTCTTATATGTCTTGAAGAATTACATTCATAGGAAGCACCAACTTCCTTTGTTTTCCAGCTGCAACTGGAAGGAGGCTCCAACCCCCTAGTTTCTGAGGCTACAACCTGAGGAAAGCTCCAACTCCCCAATTCTTTGGCTACAACTAGAAGGAGGCTACAACCCCCTATGTTCTCCAGCTACAACCGGAAGGTGGATACAATCACCCATCCTTGCCCCGTCCAACTACCCTGAAGTAGAAGTAGAACGATGGAACCACTGTCACACTATCACTGTGAGATATACCGTTGTAAACCTGTACCATGCATCAACCTGTACCTCAACCTGTAATCAACCTATACCATAAAAAAGTGAATCAACCATGCACCAACCTATACCAACCGACCTGTAATTAACCTGTACCATAAAAAAGTGCATCAACCATGCACCAACCTGTACCTCAACCTGTAATCAACTTGTACCATAAACAAGTGCATCAACCATGCACCAACCTGTACCTCAACCTGTAATCAACCTGTACCATAAACAAGTGCATAAACCATGCACCAACCTCTACCAACCAACCTGTAATCAACCTGTACCATAAACAAGTGCATCAACCATGCACCAACCTGTACCTCGACTCGTACCATGAACAAGTGCATCAACCATGCACCAAACCTGTACAAATAACCTGTCACAACAACTTGTCCAAACAACCTATCACAACAACCTGTCTCATCAATTTTATCAACCAAATCAGATCTACTCTTCAATATCAATCACCAAGACAACTCTCAAATATGTGTATCAACCAAGTATAACACAACAACTCATAATCATCACCAAGATCAATATGTGCTTCTGATAAAACAAGTATGCTACATCATCCATAAACCATGTGTCAACAATACTACTAACAAGTGCCTCCAACCATGTATCAAGTATGTACCAATCATGCATCAACTACTCATCAACTATGACTCATCAATATGTACCAACATCATCAAGTATACACCTCATGTATGTGCCAACTCATCAACTACTTGTCTCAACCATGTACTCAACATGTACCTCAATCAAAAGCCCTGATCAATTTCATCATCCAAATCTGATTTGTAGCTCTATAATAGACCTGGTGTATATGATTACATTCCTGCAAACCTTCCTTAACTTTAACAACAAGAGACTAGCATTTTCATCAAACTTTTCTTTAGTCTCACATGCCTAGTTTTGGATTAGTCAACAACCCTAACTTGAAGTAATCATA
>ML791904.1:78655-101498 GCA_009831015.1 Picea engelmannii
CCGGGTTTTTTGAGATATTGATGGCACTTGTATTATCACAATATATTGTAATGGGCTCATCATACTCAACCTATATATCTGTCAAAGTTTGTTTCATCTAAAGAACCTGTGTACAACATTATGTTGCTGCAATATACTCTGTCTCGGCTGTATATAGAGATACTGATGATTGTTTCTTTCTTAGCCATGATACTAAACACTCACCCAAGTAGAACGCTGCTCCACTGGTGCTTCGTCGGCCATCAATACAACCTACCCAATCTGCATCTGTGTAGGCAATAAGTGATAAATCCTTTCCTTTTGGATACCATAATCCAAACTCTTATGTTCCTTTGAGATATCTGAAAATTCTCTTCACTACTAATACACGTGATTCCTTTGGTGTTGCTTGAAATCGTGCCACCTGTCCAACTGCCTGCATTACATTTGGTCTGGATGTTGTCACATATAGTAAGCTACCAATCATTGACCTATATTGCCTCTGGTCTGTAGACTTTGAATCATTATCTTTGCTCAACTTGCAACTGGTTTGCATAGGAGTGGTAACTGGTTTGCAATCTTCCATTCCGAATCTCTTTAACATTTCTCCGATATACTTAGTTTGAAAAATAAAAATTTCTTGGTTTCTTTGACATATATGAAGACCCAAAAAGAAGGATAATCCTCCAAGTAATGACATTTCAAATTCATTCTGCATATCCTTTGCAAATTTCTTGCTTAACCTATCATTAGTACTTCCAAAACAATATCATGAACATAAATTTCAATTAATAAAATATTAGCTTGAGTTACCTTGATGTAGAGGTTGTTGTCTGCTCTTCCTTTCCATAGTTCGTAGGGAGTTTGTCATTGTTGTTTCTGAGCATTACTTTGTTTTGAATGTGAATTGATGTATGCACTTCATGTATCCAAAAAATATCTGTCAATTTGGAATCCATTAGCATTGTTTGAGCCATTTCCTGTGTAATTATCATCCATTATGATAATGTTCATTTTTCTTTGAATCACTCTTTGAACCAATATATGAATCCATTTTGTCGTCCACTATCATATATCTATCCAAACCTGCTAAGTGTTCTTACGAACCCATCTATGTCCATACTGTCCAAGACTCTACTTGTGCAATTGTCCATAATGCTGACCCATTTATCACTATACTATCATGAAGTCTTGATTAATCTATCAAACTGTACTTCTGCTAACTGATTGCTCTGAATCTATCTTCTCAAACTCTGCAAGCTACTCAAAGGATGGTTCTTTGGTCTGTCATAGCTATCACATAGACTCCCCCTGTCTAATATTCATATTTTTTTGGAGTCTCTAAGTCGGATGGCTCAGAACAATTTCTGCTCCGATGTGTATTCATCATCATCTTCATTGGTATATTCATCATCATCTTCATTGGTAGATTCATTATCTCTCTAAGCTCTAACTTCTTTCTTTCTACCTGTGGATTCATCTTTCACTACAATGCCTAAAAGTACAATCTCTTGAACCTATTCCTTATTTACCTGTCCTTCCTTTCTTTCAGTTATTTTCCAAACCTTTCTGTAACTGACATCTTTCCTTTTCTCTGTAGAATTTTCTTCATCTGATTTTATTGCCAATCTTGCGATCTCTGGTACCTGGTCTTTGTTCACATGTTCTTCTTGTTTTCTTATCCATACTTTCTTATATCTGATATCAATATTCTCTTTCATGGAAGTATCAATCATGCTTCTACAATCACTGACTATGTGTCCATAGTTATGACATTTGTAACACTCAATGTTATGTGCAACCACATAGGCACGGTCTGCTAGAACATTTCTTTTATAATCCCTGCAATCTGCAACCTTATGTTCAAAGTTAGTACGATAAAAACAATGGCCATAAAATAAATTTTTATACCTGGGAGTGAATGATCTTCTTTGTGGCGTAGTCCTTCTGAATTTTTTCCTTGACTAATCATGATCATGATTGAAGCTTCTTTGTGGCTTGAACATGGATGGTATTCTTTAAGATGTATCTTCAATAGTTTTCTTATATTCTGGTTGACCATGATTCCTTCCCTTGAGTACTTCTACATAACTCTTTCTATTTTCTTCATTCTTCTTTTCTAGCAACATAGAGTGCTTCTCTTCATTCTCTAAAACTGATGTGGATGTTTCTGTCTCTTCAACGTTCTTGTTGAGCTTGATGATTTTGACTCTTAGTGTGACAACTTCTTCTTCAAAATTCTCAACCTCTTCTTCTTTCTTCATTATTTGAGACTTCATGACCTCTTCTGTTCTTTTTGCTTCCTCAAGTTGAATTTTCAATGTAATTATTTCTTCTTCCAGTCTTTTCTCTTCTTGACCAAACTCTTCCTCAAGTTGGTTTAAGTCATTGGTTCTTTCCTTGAGATGATCCATCAATATCTTTTCTCTCTTTTATGCTTCTTCCTTTTGTGTTGCTATGTTGGCTTCTAAACATTTCTTTTGATATTCTAGAGTTTCTTCAATTCTTCTGGCCTCTTCTAGTTGAGCTCTTAAATTCTTGATGACTTGTTGATCATTTTCAAAACCTTGAACACTTTACTTTTGCTTCATCAATTCTTTGCTTTTGCAAACATAAAGAAGTATGAATTTGGTAAGGAATGCTTGGGGTACATGGGGTATACGATTAGTGGGAATGAGTTGAATATTGGTCCTATTAAAAAGAGTTCATGCTTAATTGGCCCACTCCCACCTATGTCACCAAAGTTAGGAGTTTTCTTAGGGACCTAACCTCGCTAACCCCTCACGTAGGTAGAATAATATAAATCCATGTAATAAAGGCCAATATTAATAAGGCCTAGCAATAAGGAAGAATAAGTCAAATGTAAGAAGACCTAATAGAAGCTTCTGCTTCTAGAAGGATGTTCCTCTAGATTGTTCTTTTGGATAGATAGATTTAGTATTAATAGGAGTAGAGGGTATGAGAAGTTTTGTCTTGAGAATTATTGTAATAGAGCGCTACTATGTTGGAGGTTTCCCCCTTGAATAGGCAAGTGAACATTGTTTCCTATCAATAAAGGTATTATTTTGGTGTTGTGGCTTCATCTATTGTGTTGTTCTGCTGTTATTCTCTACAATAATTTTTTTTCATGCTATTATAATAGATCTGGTACCTTACAAGTGGTATCATAGAACTTTCCTTGGCAGAAAATTGTGGGTTAATTTTTTTTCAGGGTAGAGACGTATTCCAGCGTCTTAAAGATACAAAGATATGTTGTTCATTGCATAAATCCACGGTCGGGGAAGCATACGCGCAGGAACTACAAGTGGTACTTAAGCACACATTGTTGACCACCATTGTAACCCCTATTGGTACCCCTTCGAGTGGTAGCGCATCAGACAACACCTGTATACAGATCGACCTAGATCTCCTGAAGCCCTTCGTAGATAAACCAATCGATCACCTAATTTATATAGTTCCACCGAGAACAACACTCGGGAAGATACTCTCTAGTACCTGGGTAGTCGGGTAGTACAGTTAAGGGCGTGCTCTAGCCTACTTATTTAGTGTCCTAAGATATTGGACCGAGTACTATTGCCGAATCCCGCATGTATATCAGAGAGCTATAATATAGGGCAAACCATTTTCTGTAGAAACCTTGAATACCCTAACCCTTGGGATGGAAACATAAATAGAACAGACAAGATCTATTGGCGTGCAACATTTCTTCCTACATTCTCATTGAGAAATTACTACACATTTCTTCATGTTAAGAATTTGGGCATTTCAACATTGAAATATTCTTTAGATCGGAGTATAACTCCGCAGGAGTAAAAAAAAGAGTATAGTGGTCCCACCGACACACTTATTTGGGACCTATCCCATTGGATTCCTCTCTTTGCCCTGATTCCAGGGGTGCCTATCATTTTTAATCCAATTTTTTTTTTTTTTGGTCCATGTTATCACTCTGTAATTTTCCTTGGATGTGGGAGGAAAACCCAGGGGTAACCACAAACCTAATTTAATGAAAGGTTTATGAATGTCATGGCAGAGTTAAGAAAAAATTACATTGGGCATGGAGTCAAGGGCTTAAACTATTAACTGAAGGGATCAATAACTAATTATTAAACAATCAGAATAGAGGCAAGATAGATATAATTTTCTTAGAGCTTTAACTCGTTTTAGTATGGTCGTTGAATTAAGAAAACAGTCTATCAAGGCAGAGCATCTAACAGTGAATGAGTTTTGCAATGATTTTAGAGGGAAAATATGAAAGTATTTGAATGTGGTGAAACTAGAGCATTATAAATGAATTCTAATTCATAAATTTCCATTCAAATACTGAAGAAAATACACTGGTGAGTAACTAATAAAGGGAAAATATTTACATGAAAGAAATAAATGCTAAGGAAAATATATCACATGAATCTATGTTCAAAAGAGTTCAATACTTCTCTATTGATCCATCTTTAATAGTTCAAAAATATTACAGGCACAACAATCTCCTTTTTTCACACCTCCCCTTAAACTGTTCCTTCCCATTCAATATATAGTCTCACATCCCATTTAAAAATAAGTAGGTTGAAATCTTTCTCTACCTAAATATAGAAAGAGGTTACAACTGATTTAGAAAGAAGTAATTACAAAATATGCTAATTTCCTATTTTATAGGGTTTAGTTATTAATTAAATTAGGTGAAAATATGGAAAAATAGGTTGTAAATATCCATTCGAATCTACCAAACCATGACACCTGTACAAAAAATAAGAGAGGCTTTTTTAGATGAACCTGTGCTCAAGAAAAACCTCCGTTAGTTTGTTGATATCAATCACCATCTGCTCAGAATTTGAGCTTGAAGTTAACTGCAAAAACAATCAGCTACATAACTTATGTACCACTTTTCCCTATTTTTCTTCTATGCTTGTTCAGGTTTCATGGTTGTTGGTGGAAATTAATATGACTATGGTGGGAATAGGGGGTAAAAATTTTAAGCAACGTGCAGGAAATCCTAGAACATTAAGGTTTATTTAAGAGACAGGGCTTTAGCAACAATAAATTTCGCAGCAAACTGGACAAAATTTTTACAACAAACTGGATCTTGAACAGTGAATAAGAGTTTAGCAGCAGACAAGGATATAAAAGTTTTGATAGCATAGGATTAAATAAAATGAGAGATATGTAACAACAAACAAATATTCAATGACGTCCAAGGATTATACAAAGCTTTCTCATTTTGCAGCAGTTTGAACTTTCGCAGCAAACTGCAGTTTCACAGCAAACTGCAGTTTCGCAGCAAACCAGAGTTTTGATGATTTTAAAAAGGAAATAACCCATAAACCTATTAAACTGATTGACAAGGAAAACACTAACTCCGATGAACTTACTCCCATGATTTCCTCACCATTATGTAGATAGCGTATTTCTGCAATGATTTGTCATTGACAATTAGTTGCTGTGAAATGCTAGGAGGTTCTGTAACAAAATTTAAACTGATTGGTTACAAGTCCCTTAAAGGTAAAATTTGGATTGGAAGGCCTAAGTAACCTTTTTAATATGTGATATCATACTCCCATGACTCTTTTAAATACATGATGTAATAATTTTAAGACTCACCCTTTTCCAATGATGATAAAGGACTATGGGATAACAATGTGACAAACTGACTTGACCATGAACAAGCCTAACCACTCACTTATGACTTGAGATGATGCTCTAATTCCCTTATACATGACTCAATTAAACCAAAACTTGATTCACAAATGAGTAAACCAAAGACAATTCATTATGGAACAGTAACCCTAGGACTTTGACACATGATTTTTAAGAGACCAAGACATGACTACAAGACTCAACAATAAAAAAAACAAGGTGTTTTGACTTTGTAAATTATACATACTAACAATCCCAACCCATTTTCCAACACCCTTATTTGGCCCCTATCCCATTGGATTCCCCTTTTTTCTTTTATCGCAATGGTACCTCTCATTTGACACCCTTCTTCTCAGTGGTCCCATCCACCCCTTCTGACCCCCTGTGTTCTTCCTATCCCATTTGCGATCCCATTTGTCCAAATGGTGAACACCTGAGCCCAAGGACTCAATACATTGGTTGCTGACAACATCCAGAACAAGGAAGACATCAAGAATATCAATGCCAACCTTATCTCAATCAATTATGTTATTCAAACCCTCTAGGACAAATGTGACCACATCAAAGACCTCAAAGATCTCAAAGCCAGACTTGACCACTTCATGGGTCGTTCCCTGAACCCTTCCTCTTATGAAAAACCATCCTATCAGGATGACCAAGACTCTTCCCATTACCAAGGTCCTCATACTACCCACTTTTCTTGAGACCTCCGCCCTCCCAGAATTGAGGTGAACAAATTTGATGGCTCAGATCCCACAGGCTGGGTAACCCAAATGGAACATTATTTCTCTTTGCGTGGCATTACTTATGATTTATCCAAGCTTCGTTATGGTATCCTCCATTTAGATCCAGAATGATGGCGATGGTGGCAATGGCGAAAAAAGGCCCGCCAAGGGTATGTTGCTTGGACACAGTTTCTGGCAGAGCTTTATGACTGCTTTAAATCTGACACCCACCATTTAGGTTGTTTGACCAAGTTGAAGTAGTCTGGGATAGTGGAAGAATTTATTGCCACATTTGATCAATTGGCTTTCAAAACGAAGGGCATGTGAGATGATTTCTTCAAGGAATGCTTTATAGGTGGCCTAAAAGATGAAATCCGTGCCTATGTTCTCATGGCACACCCCAAACTTGGTTGAGAGCTACTCAACGAGCCAAGGAAGAATAGAAAATTATCTCCTCCCAGATACGCAAACCATCCTTCCTCCCAGATCCATAAACCATCCTTCCTCCCAGATCCACAAACCATCCTTCCTCCCAGATCCACAAACCATCCCCTCCTGCAACTCCCCTCAAGATCCTGAAATTAACCAAGGCCGAAATGCTTGAACGTCAACTCAAGGGCCTTTGTTATAATTGTGATGACAAATATTTTCCAGGGCACAAGTGTAAGGAACAAAATCTTTTTATGGTTGTTCTTAGTCTATAATTTTGTCTTGATTTAGTGAGAAACCCTAATCCTAAACCCTTCCTACCTGCACTTTATTATCTGCTTTCATTTGATGTTAATCATTGTTTTTAGTGTCTTATGGTTTGCATTTCAGTTTTTTGAATAATTTATTTAAGTTTGGAGTTGTAAGACATAGTTTTAAATGATGTGTCACTTTATATGCCTGTTTGAACTTTACAAATTCAAATTATGCTAAGTCATTAATAGCGCTACGAGAATAGCCTTATTCCCGTAGCGCAAAGATAATCATGCCTTGATATGCGCTCGTCACCCAGATTTCGTTATGATGACACAGATCATGGTTTGAGAGTTCACATGTGTCCCACAATAGCTTTGGAATCATTTTGTGATTCAAACTGTTACATGATTAGATCGTTATGTACCCGCAAAGGACTCATTTCAAATCGTTCAAGTCCTAAAGATCATTATCTAAACCCGCCACTTGTCATTCTGATTGTGTTGAATTATAAGCGCAGGTATTTTTCTCAGAAGAACTGTTATATGTTAACAATTGAAGTTTGTAAATTCAGAATCTGATCAGTGCCTATTGTAGCATCGTGTTTCATGGCACTTAAGAGAAGCGAGTAAGTGGTTAGATTGGAACCTGAGGGCGTCGAGATTCTTGAGGCATATCTGCAGATGGYGCAGAGATTTAGAGATGTTGGTTGGTTTGAATTCCTCACTRCCTTCCAAGGTCACGAGGAACAGATCTCCATGGAGTTTGCACTGAACTTTGATGGTCACGAGGTGGAGATCGGGAAGATGTCGATGCYGGTGACAAAACAGACAATTGCTAAAGCTTGCAGATTGGTGGTTGGAGGAGAAAGATGGCGGAAGAAAGATCATGTGGTTACAGAGTTTGTCAATCAATTCTTGCTTCTAGATAAGAAAAATCYGAATTGAAGAAGGGGAGTTCCTCGCAGCTAGATTAGACCTGAATGGCACACTGCTMTGATCATTATCCACAGGTATATCACCTGCAAAGGTAGATTTTCACTAGTCTATATCTACCACATTAGGATATTAATGCATCTAAATGGCGATTATCCCTTAAATCTGCCTTACTTTCTACTCAAAAGCTTGACAAAGATGTCAAAGAGAGTGCAGTCACTCTCCACCAATGAAAAGAGTAGTTTGTTTCATCAAGTCTTAATTAAGACTTTAGTTATGTCTGCTTTGAGAGAATTACAGAAGCCCTGGAGCTGGCTCATGTAGTCTTTAAACCCTAACACACAGTCCAACAAATAGAAGAAAGGCAAAGGAAAAAAGACTGTTACACAGAAACAAAATATTTCAATTGATGAAACCCCTGTTAAAGAAGAAATGGATGATATCAGGGTGACAAGGACCAACAGAGGTAAGAGACCCAAATGGGAAACAAAAAAAAAGAAATTCTTCCTGAGGCAGATTTAAAAACAAAAGAAGACCATTTTGAGGATGCTAAAGTCAAACGAAAGACAAGAATGTCCCCAGTACATAAAGAACCATTAAAAGAAGGTAAGAAAGTTGTTATATTCTCTACAGGACCTGTAACAACAGAAACCACCGGATCATCAAAAGCTGAAGTAGTGTTTTTTGATGACAAGGGCTATTATTTTGCAGAACCAAAAAAGCTACAGGAAATACTCTGTTGTTTCCCTGTTATAGTCTCTATCTTCAAGAGAGGTTACAGAACAACTGGAGAGGAATTTGTTGAAAACAAAAGAGGTTTTTGTTGGGAACATGCGCCTTCCCAAAAACCTCTCTCGGTTTTTACACAACAAACACATTTTAAGAGATTTGAATTGATCTTTGAGGCCTACTTTTCTAATAAAGCTACAAGAAATACTCTGTTATTTTTACCTGTTTTAGTCTTTTTCTTCAAGAGAAGTTACAGAACAGCTGGAGAGGAATTTGTTGAAACCAAAAGAGGTTTTTTTTGGGAACATGCCCCTTCACAAAAACCACTCTCGATTTTTATACAACAATCACATTTTAAGATATTTGAATTGATCTTTGAGGCCTAATTTTCTGATAAAGCTACAAGAAATACTCTGTTATTTTTACCTGTTTTAGTCTTTTTCTTCAAGAGAGGTTGCAGAACAGCTGGAGATGAATTTGTTGAAACCAAAAGAGGTTTTTGGTGGGAACGAGTCCTTTCACAAAAACCTCTCTCGGGCTTTACAAAACTATCAGCATTTAACAGATACAAAGAGATTGTTGGACCCTATTTTTCAGGAATTTACCAGATTTGTTTTCCTGAAAAATCTCATGGACAACAGTTGACAAGCCACCTCATCAATTCGAATTGGAGATCAGATTGGATATTCTCCTTGATCATTTGAAACAATAAAATAAATATAGATGAGGAGGTTTTTAGATCCATTTCTTTTGGATCTTGATAATTATGTATTGTTTCTATATAAACTCTGTAGAATGAGAAGTTAAGGGGGAAAAAATTGGAGATCCAAAGGACTTATTCTGAAACTCCTTGTAAGGCATTATTATTCTCTCTGACACTTAATAGCAAAGGCATATGGATGGTTAGACACTCTTTTCTAATTGGTTTTCTTTCTTCATGCTTGATCTCATTATTCAAACTATAATGCATTTGTTTTCTTGATTATTGATTAATACAGTAAAGAATTTGATGTGGTGATTATTTTCAAGTTTTAATTTCAGGTTGATGGTCTTATTTCTTAATGATATTTTGAGATAAGAATTTGCGTGAAGTTGACAAATTGAAAACTTCATTTTCTATTTTTCTTATTTGTTTAATCCATCTATGTGACTACCTTTTAACCAGTCAATGGGATATTTTCTGTTCTTATTCTGATTTTCTCATTTATTTTATTACCTTGAGCCAATTTTCAACCACCTTATTCAAAAACCAAACCATAAAAACCCTCAAAACACTTTTGCAATAAACCGTTGATGCCCTAGCTTGCCCTCTCACAGTCAAGTGCAACTTTAGGGACTAACATCTTTTGGCGCCGTTTCCGGGGATGGAGACATGAAGTTTTTATCCCTGGGAGAACGACAACGATCAGATCTGCTTCTTGATGGTGAACAGGAAGGGGATAAATACATGACTGCAGATCTTTCACCATGGCGACTCCACTGTCTAAAGATTAATAGGCGATTCCACTGGATCCAATCATGGAAGCCATTATGGCTCAAAGATTTGCTTTTAGTAATTTTTCAGATGCCATTGGTTTTCCAAACCCAATTCTTAGTAGAGCTGAATGGGAAGGTATCCTTCCTACGTTTAAAGGCGAAGATTGGGAGGTTTCGGCTAGGCATCTACTATATTTTCATGAGTTTATTCATGGACGTCAAATTGTGCATGAGGATGTCAAGATCAAGCTTTTCAGATACTTTTTGAAGGGAGCAGCCCTTGACTGGTGCAGATCACTTCCAACTTCAAGTGTTAATTCGTTCGCAAGTTTTCATGATACTTTCAATATATTTTATAAAGAAAAAATTTCAGCTGAAAGTCTTTTTGAAAATTGTTGTGATGTATTTGAGAAGCATATTCAACAGAAACTAGAGTTTTCATCTGTTTGCAAGGAAGATCTGCCAGATACCATTGATGATAAGACATATGATTGCATAGTTGTAGATGCATTTGATCTTGTTCTTGATGCACCTACAGTTTCTGATTTGAATGGAAAAGCTCATGTTTATGATGAGTATAAAGAACAAGTATTTCCTCAACACATTGTTGATAAAGTTGATACACATAACAATATTGATGAAGGTTATCAACAACCTGTTATCTTTATTGTGATAGAAGCTGAGCAGCAACAGATTTATGAAAACAACCTGCACATTAGTCATGAACAATTGAAACCAGTATATGGAAACAATCCTCAATCTGATGAGGAGCATCATGAGCATCACAAAACTGATAGAGAAATGTTCCAACAACAATTGGTGCTTGCTTCTGGGTCAACTGTTGAGCAGTGAATATATGTATTTATAAAACTTGGAAATGACATTCATGATCAACAACCTAATGAGATCAACTATGAGGAAAAGCACCCTTTTGATTTTAAAAAGCCAGGTAAGATCATACATGAATTTTATGATCTAGTTGCTACATGGATAGAGTCACTATTCTCAGTAATGCCATATATTACAAAGTTTGGCATGATGGTTTGCAGCAACAAACATGAGCTGGTTGCAGTTTCCTTGTTGTATATTTTGTTCTCTTTTCATGTTTTTCGCTATGTATATGAAGACAGGTCAAGCAATTTGTTACTTGAATTATTTTTCTGGAAATTTATATATACCTGAAACATTTATTCTCAGCAGTTAGAGTCGGGTAACATAGATGAATAAGCTCATGGCTGAGCATTTCTAGTTTTCACAATATGTGGGGTTTTCATCTAGTATTTGGTTTCAGTTTTGAAATAAAGACTCCATAACCCAATGGAGTACGCACAACACAAAAGTTGTGGATGTCTGCAGATCAAAATATTTGCAGGGTTAGGATTGCACAAATGAGAAGAAATGATAAAGGCATGCTGGTCTGCAAGTTCTTGATGTCCCACAAGGAAAACATCATCCCTAGAAGGAGACAGTGTTAGTAACTAATTTTATCTTGATTTAGTGAGAAACCCTAATCCTAAACCCTTCCTACCTGCACTTTATTATCTGCTTTCATTTGATTTTAATCATTGTTTTTAGTGTCATATGGTTTGGAATAATTTATTTAAGTTTGGAGTTGTAAGACATGGTTTTAAATGATGTGTCCCTTTATATGCCTGTTTGAACTTTACAAATTCAAATTATGCTAAGTCATTAATAGCGCTACAGGAATAGCCTTATTCCCGTAGCGCAAAGATAATCATGCCTTGATATGCGTCCGTCACCCAGATTTTGTTATGATGACATAGATCATGGTTTGAGAGTTCGCATGTGTCCCACAATAGCTTTGGAATCATTTTGTGATTCAAACTGTTACATAATCGGATCGATCTGTACCCGCAAAGGACTTATTTCAAATCGTTCAATTCCCAAAGATCATTATCTAAACCCGCCACTTGTCATTCTGATTGTGTTGAATTATAAGCACAAGTATTTTTCTGAGAAGAACTGTTATATGTTAACACTTGAAGTTTGTAAATTCAGAATCTAATCAGTTCTTGTTGTAGCATCGTGTTTCATGACGCCTAAGAGAAGCGGGTAAGTGGTCAGATTGGAACCTGAGGGCATCGAGCTTCTTGAGGCATATCCGCAGATGGCGCAGAGATTTAGAGATGTTGGTTGGTTTGAATTCCTCACTACCTTCCAAGGTCACGATGAACAGGTCTCCATGGAGTTTGCATTGAACTTTGATGCTCACGAGGTGGAGATAGGGAAGATGTTGATGTTGGTGACAGAACAGACAATTGCTAAAGCTTGTAGATTGGTGGTTGGAGGAGAAAGATGGTGGAAGAAAGAGCATGTGGTTATAGAGTTTGTCAATCAATTCCTGCTTCCAGATAAGCAAAATCCGAAGTGAAGAAGGGGAGTTCCTCGCAGCTAGATTAGACCTGAATGGCACACTTCTCTGATCATTATCCACAAGTATATCACCTGTGAAGGTAGATTTTCACTAGTCTATATCTACCACATTAGGATATTAATGCATCTATATGGCGATTATCCCTTAAATCTGCCTTACTTTCAACTCAAAAGCTTGACAAAGATGTCAAAGAGAGTGTAGTCACTCTCCACCAATGCAAAGAGCAGTTTGTTTCATCAAGTCTTAATTAAGACTTTAGTTATGTCCGCTTTAAGAGAATTACAGAAGCCCTGGAGCTGGCTCATGTAGTCTTTAAACCCTAACACACAGTCCAACAAACAAAAGAAAGGCAAAGGAAAAAAGACTGTTACACAAAAACAAAATATTTCAATTGATGAACCCCTGTTAAAGAAGAAATGGCTGATATCAGGGTCACGAAGACCAACAAAGGTAAGAGACCCAAATGGGAAACAAAAAAAAAGAAATTCTTCCTGAGGCAGATTTAAAAACAGAAGAAGACCATTCTGAAGATGCTAAAGTCAAATGAAAGACAAGAATGTCCCCAGTACATAAAGAGTCATTAAAAGAAGGTAAGCAAGTTGTTATATTCTCTACAGGACCTGTAACAAGAGAAACCATGATATCATCAAAAGCTGAAGCAATGTTTTTTGATGACAAAGGCTATTATTTTGCAGACCCAGAAAAGCTACAGGAAATACTCTGTTTTTTACCTGTTATAGTCTTTATCTCCAAGAGAGGTTACAAAACAGCTGGAGAGGAATTTGTTGAAACCAAAAGAGGATTTTGTTGGGAACATGCCCCTTCACAAAAACCTCTCTCGATTTTTACACAACAATCACATTTTAAGAGATTTGAATTGATCTTTGAGGCCTAATTTTCTGATAAAGCTACAAGAAATACTCTGTTATTTTTACCTGTTTTAGTCTTTTTCTTCAAGAGAGGTTACAGAATAGGTGGAGAGGAATTTGTTGAAACCAAAAGATTTTTTTGTTGGGAACATGCCCCTTCACAAAAAACTCTCTCAATTTTTACACAACAATCACATTTTAAAATATTTGAATTGATATTTGAGGCCTAATTTTCTGATAAAGCTACAGGAAATACTCTGTTATTTTTACCCGTTTTAGTCTTTTTCTTCAAGAGAGTTTTCATAATAGATGGAGATGAATTTTTTGAAACCAAAAGAGGTTTTTGATGGGAACGAGTCCCTTCACAAAAACCTCTCTCGATTTTTACACATATATCACCATTTAAGAGATACTAAGATATTGTTGGACCCTATTTTTCAGGAATTTACTAGATTTGTTTTCCTGAAAAATCTCATAGACAACAGTTGACAAGCCAACTCATCAATTCGAATTGGAGATCAGATTGGATCTTCTCCTCGATTATTTGAAACAAGAAACTAAATATAGATGAGGAGGTTTCCAGATCCAATTCTTTTGGATCTTGATAATTATGTATTGTTTCTATATAAACTCTGTAGAATGAGAAGTTAAGGGGGAAAAAATTGGAGATCCAAAGGACTTATTTTGAAACTCCTTGTAAGGCATTATTATTCCGTCTGACACTTAATAGCAAAGGCATATGGATGGTTAGACAATATTTTCTACTCTGTTTTCTTTCTTCATGCTTGATCTCATTATTCAAACTGCAATGCATTTGTTTTCTTGATTATTGATTAATACAGTGAAGAATTTGCTGTGGTGATTATGTTCAAGTTATGATTTCAGGTTGATGGTCTTATTTCTTAATGATATTTTGAGATAAGAATTTTTGTGAAGTTGACAAATTGAAAACTTCATTTTCTATTTTCCTTATTTGTTTAATCCATCTATGTGTCTACCTTTTAACCAGTCCATGGGATATTTTCTGTTCTTATTCTAATTTTCTCATTTATTTTATTACCCTGAGCCAGTTTTCAACCACCTTATTCAAAAACCAAACCATAAAAACCCTCAAAACACTTTTGCAATAAACTGATGATGCCCTAGCTTTCCCTCTCACAGTCAAGTGCAACTTTAGGGACTAACATCTTTTGGCGCCGTTGCCGGGGACAGGGACACAAAGTATTTATCCCTGGATGAACGACAATGATCAAATCCGCTTCTTGATGGTGAACATGAAGGGGACAGATACATGACTGCAGATCTTTCACCATGGCTACTCCACTGTCTAAAGATTAATAAGCGACTCCACTGGATCCAAGCATGGAAGCCATTCTGGCTCAAAGGTTTGCTTTTTGTGATTTTTCAGATGTCATTGGTTTTCCAAACCCAATTCTTAGCAGAGCTGAATGGGAAGGTATCCTTCCTATGTTTAAAGGCGAAGATTGGGAGGTTCCGGCTGAGCATTTGCTATATTTTTATGAGTTTATTCATGGACGTCAGATTTTGCATGAGGATATCAAGATCAAGCTTTTCAAATACTTGTTGAAGGGAGCAGCTCTCGACTGGTGCAGATCGCTTCTTGCTTCATGTATTAATTCATTGGCAAGTTTTCATGATACTTTCAATATATTTTATAAAGAAAAATTTTCAGCTAAAAGTCTTTTTGAAAATTGTTGTGATGTATTTGAGAAGCATATTCAACAGAAACTAGAGTTTTCATCTGTTTGCAAGGATGGAAACCATTTTATTAAGAAAGATTTTCCAGATACCATTGATGATAGGATATATGATTGCATAGTTGTAGATGCATTTGATCTTGTTCTTGATGCACCTGTAGTTTCTGATTTGAATGGAAAAGCTCATGTTTATGATGAGTATAAAGAACAAGTATTTCCTCAACACATTGTTGATAAAGTTGATACACATAACAGTATTGATGAAGGTTATCAACAACTTGTTATCTTTATGGTGACAGAAGCTGAGCAACAACAGATTTATCAAAACAACCTGCACATTAGTCATGAATAGTTGAAACCAGTATATGTTAACAATCCCGGATCTGATGAGGAGCATCATGAGCATCACAAAACTGATAAAGAAATGTTCCAACAACAATTGATTCTTGCTTCTAGGTCAGTTGTTGAGCATTCAATATATGTATTTATAGAACTTGGAAATGACATTCATGATCAACAACCTAATGAGATGAATTATGAGGAAAAGCACCCTTTTGATTTTAAAAAACCAGGTAAGATCATACATGAATTTTATAATCTAGTTGCTATATGGATAGAGTCACTATTCTCGATAATGCCATATATTACAAAGTTTGGCATGATGGTTTGTAGCAACAATCATGAGCTGGTTGCAGTTTCCTTGTTGTATATTTTGTTCTCTTTTCATGTTTTTCGCCATGTATATGAAGACGGGTCAAGCAATTTGTTGCTTGAATTATTTTTCTGGAAATTTATATATACCTGAAACATTTATTCTCAGCAGTTAGAGTAGGGTAGCATAGATGAATAAGCTCATGGCTGAGCATTTCTAGTTTGCACAATACACGGGGTTTTCATCTAGTATTTGGTTTCAGTTTTGAAATAAAGACTCCATAACCCAATGGACTATGCACAACACAAAAGTTGTGGATGTCTCCAGAGCAGAAGATTTGCAAGGTCAAGATTGCACAGATGAGAAGAAATGATAAAGGCACGTTGGTCTACATTTTCTTAATGTCCCACAGGGAAAACATCATCCCCAGAAGGAGCCAGTGTTAGTCTATAATTTTGTCTTGATTTAGTGAGAAACCCTAATCCTAAACCCTTCCTACCTGCACTTAATTATCTGCTTTCATTTGATTTTAATCATTGTTTTTAGTGTCTTATGGTTTGCATTTCAAATTTTTGAATAATTTATTTAATTTTGGAGTTGTAAGACATGGTTTTAAATTATGTGTCACTTTATATGCCTTTTTGAACTTTACAAATTCAAATTATGCTAAGTCATTAATAGCGCTATGAGAATAGCCTTATTCCCGTAGCACAATGATAATCATGCCTTGATATGTGCTCGTCACCCAGATTTCGTTATGATGACACAGACCGTGGTTTGAGAGTTCGTATGTGTCCCACAATAGCTTTGGAATCATTTTGTGATTCAAACTGTTACATGATCGTATCGCTTTGTATTCGCAAAGGACTCATTTCAAATCATTCAATTCCCAAAGATCATTATCTAAACCCGCCACTTGTCATTCTGATTGTGTTGAATTATAAGCGCATGTATTTTTCTTATAAGAACTGTTATATATTAACAATTGAAGTTTGTAAATTCAGAATCTGATCAGTGCCTGTTGTAGTATCGTGTTTCATGGCACCTAGAGAAGCGGGTAAGTGGTCAGATTGGAACCTGAGGGTGTCGAGCTTCTTGAGGCATATCCGCAGATGGCGCAGAGATTTAGAGATGTTGGTTGGTTTGAATTCCTCACTACCTTCCAAGGTCACGATGAACAGGTCTCCACGGAGTTTGCACTGAACTTTTCACAAAAACCTCCGAATGAGTCCCTTCACAAAAACCTCTCTCGGTTTTTACATAGCTATCACCATTTAAGAGATACTAAGAGATTGTTGGACCCTATTTTTCAGGAATTTACCAGATTTGTTTTCTTGAAAAAGCTCATGGACAATAGTTGAAAAGCCACCTCATCAATTCGAATTAGAGACCAGATTGGATCTTCTCCTAGGTTATTTGAAACAAGAAACTAAATATAGATGAGGAGGTTTTCAGATCCAATTCTTTTGGATCTTGATGATTATGTATTGTTTTCTATATAAACTCTGTAGAATGAGAAGTTAAGGGGGAAAAAATTGGAGATCCAAAGGACTTATTGTGAAACTCCTTGTAAGGCATTATTATTCTATCTGACACTTAATAGCAAAGGCATATGGATGGTTAGACATTCTTTTCTAATCTGTTTTCTTTCTTCATGCTTGATCTCATTATTCAAACTGCAATGCATTTGTTTTCTTGATTATTGATTAATACAATAAAGAATTTGCTGCGGTGATTATTTTCAAGTTTTGATTTCAGGTTGATGGTCTTATTTCTTAATGATATTTTGAGATAAGAATTTGTGTGAAGTTGACAAATTGAAAACTTCATTTTCTATTTTCCTTATTTGTTTAATCCATCTATGTGACTACCTTTTAACCAGTCAATGAGATATTTTATGTTCTTATTCTGATTTTCTCATTTATTTTATTACCTTGAGCCAATTTTCGACCACSTTATTCAAAAACCAAACCATAAAAATCCTCAAAACACTTTTGCAATAAACCGATGATGCCCTAGCTTGCCCTCTCACAGTCAAGTGCAACTTTAGGGACTAACAGTTGTGATTGAGGATATTTCTGAAGACCAGGCCATTGTTTCTCCTATGGAGGAAGTACCACTGCCCTCTAAGATGATCCCACCCTCTGGTCCACTAGAAGTTGACCCGGTGATTTCACTTAATGCCCTTACTGGCTTCTCTTCTCCCTAGATTCTCAAATTATTTGGTTACATTGAAAATAGGAAAGTCATCATCCTTGTGGACAATGGTAGCACCCATAATTTTATTCATTGCTCCATTTCCCAAGAATTCAATTGTTACATTCGTGCCGTCAATAATTTTCAAATAATGATTGTCAATGGAGGTTCCATGAAATGTGGGGGATGATGTGAAAATGTGCGGCTCCAAATTGGTCAGTATCACCTGAAATTCCATATGTTTTCTATAGACGTGGGTGGTTGTGACATTGTTCTCGGTGTTGAATGGTTACGCACTCTCGACCCCATTCTCATGGATTTTAAGGACTTAACCATGCAATTCCAATAGGAGGGGAACCAATATAAGTTCCAAGTAATCATAGTAGGCTCCCCTGAGATCATTAGTTCCCATCGCATGGAAAAGCTCCTAAAACAGGGCCATTCTGGTGTTATTTCCCAACTCCACTCCATTCATGTTGTTGAGACACCTTATGTGCATTCCAACCTCCAATCTATCCTCTCCCACCACCAAGTTGTTTTTACCACTCCTAAAAAACTTCCCCCTTCTCATGGATTCCATGACCATGCCATCCCTCTCATACCAAGCAATCTTCCTCCCAACTTTCACCCTTATCGTCATCCCTTTGCATAGAAGAGTGAAATTGAGAAAATTGTTCGTGAATTGCTAGAAGCGGGTGTTATCCGTCCTAGTACCAACCCCTATTCTTCCCCTGTGGTCATGGTACTCAAGAAAGAAGGTACTTGGCGCATGTGTCCTGATTTTTGCACACTCAACAAACTCACAATCAAAGACAAATTCCCCATTCCTATCATTGATGACCTCTTGGATGAATTGAGCGGTGCTTAGTACTTCACCAAACTTGATCTACATTTTAGCTACCACCAGATCCATATGAAAGAATAAGACATTCCCAAGACTGCATTTTGAACTCATGAGGGTCACTATGAGTTCTTGGTAATGCCCTTTGGCTTGTGTAATGTTGCCTCCACTATCCAAAGTCTTATGAATCATGTCTTCTGTCCTTTTCTCCATAATTTTGTCTTACTTTGCTTCGATGCTATTCTCATCTATAGTAAAACTTGGACCTCCTATATCTCCCATGTGAATCAAGTTCTCCATCTACTCTCTAAGCACTAAATTTTCCTCAAACAATCTAAATGTGCCTTTGGAGCCTCATAAGTGGAATACCTGGGTCATATTGTTGGCAAGGATGGTGTCCGGGTGGATCCTAAGAAAATTGAAGCTATGCAGGATTGGCCTTGCCCTAAAACTCTTAAGAGCTTTCATGGTTTTCTAGGTTTAAGAGGCTATTATAGGAAGTTTGTTCGAAATTATGGAAAAATTGCAGATCCTCTCACTCCTCTCCTTAAAAAAATTGCTTTCACTTGGACTCCATCTGCAGAGCACTCCTTCCAAGCTTTGAAAGATGTTATGTGCTTGACCCTTGTCCTAACACTTCCAGACTTCACAAAGACGTTCATATTGGAATGTGATGCTTCTGAGAAAGAAATTGGGGCCATTATCATGCAATATGGCAGGCCTTTGGCCTTCACTAGCAAACAACTTTCAGAGAGACATTTGGCCAATCCATTTATGAAAAGGAAATGTTAGCTAGTCTACATGCTTTGGATCTCTGATGTTCTTATTTATTGGGTTAGTGCTTCCAAATCAAAATTGATCATCAGAGTCTCAAGTATTTTCTGGAACAATGAATTTCATCACTGGAGCAACAAAATGGGTCACCAAGATATTTGGCCATTATTATGAGATCATTTACAAGAAGGGAAAGGAAAATTTAGTGGTGGATGCTCCAAGTTGTTCGTCAGGAATGGCTGCAAGACCCCAAAATTTCTAGCATGATCCACCAATTGAAACACAATTCTCTAGCTTCTCCAGGGTACTCTTGTCACAATGAAGAGCTTCGCTACAAAGGCCATTTGTATTTATGCAAGAAATCACAACTTAAATCCATGGTGCTTTATGAACTTCATTCTTAACCCACAACCGAGTATCTAGGGTTTACCAAAACCTATGAATGGGTCAAACGTTCTTTTTTTCTGGGATGGTATGAAATAGGACGTTTACACCTTTGAGGCTGAGTGTGAGGCTTGTCAATGCAACAAGCGAGAAACAATCAAAGATCTGAGCACACTCCGACCTCTTCAGATTCCCCCTGCTATTTGGTGAGATATTTCTATGGATTTCATTGTTGGCTTACCTAAATCGGGAAATAATTCAGTTATCATGGTGGTTGTCGATCATCTTTCCAAATATGCTCATTTTTATGATCTTCAACACCCATTCACCGCATCCACACTGGCTCAAATCTTCATGGATAATATCTTCAAGCTTCATCGCATGCCTAATTCTATTGTCTCTGATAGAGATCCCACTTTCACCAACAATTTTTGGCAAGAATTGTTCAAGCTACATGACAACCAATTGCATCTCAACACCGTTTATCACCCCCAGATGGATGGCCAGACTAAAGTTGCCAACAAGTGTTTGGAAACATATTTGAGGTGTTTTTCATCTGGGAGGAAAAATCGGCGGACTCAGTGGTTACCCCTAGCTGAATGGTGGTACAACACATCTTACCATACAATTACTTGCATGACTCCTTTTGAAGCAATATATGGCCAAAAGACACCATTGGTTCTCTCATACATGCAAGGGGTTTCGAAAGTTCAAGAGGTTGACAAAAATATTACAGTCCGAGAAGCTATTCTTCATGCCCTCAAAGACAATTTGGTCATGGCTCATGGCTCATATTCGCATGAAGCAATAAGCAGATCAAGGTCGTTCCGAATGACAATTTGCTGAAGGGGACCAAGTGTTTCTTCAACTACAACCTTATAAGCAGAATTGACTCAAAGTTGAACACTGTCAGAAACTTGATCCCAAATTTTAATGTCCTTATACCATGCTCAAGCGAGTGGGATCAATGGCCTACCAGTTATATCTACTCAGTTAGTCGAAGCTCCATTATGTTTTTCATGTCTCCTGCTTAAACAAGGTGAAATGAGCTAAGTGCCAAACTCAAACCAGTTTCCCTGAGTGGGATGAAGAAGGTTCCATCTTGTTGCATCCACAAGCAGTCTTGGACCAGTGAGAGCATCGTCTCTGTCAGTGCACCATGAAGGAAGTGTTAGTCAAATGGAAAGACACAACTCCAGAAGACACCACCTGGGAGCCGACCACCATTCTACAACAATTTCCTCATCTTAAGCCTTGAGGACAAGGTTTTTCTTCAAGGGGGAGGGCATATAAGGGACCTATCCTCCCTAACCACTCACGTAGGTAGAATAATATAATTCCATGTAATAAAGGCCAATATTAATAAGGCCTAGAAATAAGGAAGAATAAGTCAAATGTAAGAAGATCTAATCGAAGCTTTCGCTTTTAGAAAGATCTTCCTCTAGATTGTTCTTTTGGACAGATAGATATAGTATAAATAGGAGTAGAGGCTATGAGAAGTTTTGTCTTGAGAATTGTTGTAATAGAGCGTTGCTTTGCTCGAGGTTACCCCCTCGAAGAGGTAAGTGAACATTGTTTCCTATCAATAAAGGTATTATTTTGGTGTGGTGGCTTCATCTATTGTGTTGTTCCACTGTTATTCTCTGCAATATTTTTGTTTCATGCTATTATAATAGATCTGGTATCTTACAAGTTTTGTGGGAGGTCTTGTCAGATTTTGGTTGCTCCAAAAGTTTTTTAATCTAGCCAAGAAAATGCTTCATGGAATGTTAAGGGCTCGTGGTCTCGTGGCCCCTTTGTTTATTTTTGAATTACACTTGGATAACTTAAATTGTGAGTGTGCTTTTAATGGGACCAATGCTAAGGAGGTGCACTTTTTGATGTCGTAATTTGCACATGTGGTGCATTTAGCATCTTCTACAAGGGCACTCTTGTTGAAGAGGATGGACGCTTGGCACCTGTGGAGTAACTACTTTGGAGGAGGTTATTAGGAACTTGGAGACTAGGTTCTTAGCCCTAGGATCATGTAACCACCTTACACATAGTTTCAAGAGGAACAATTATGCTTAGGAGCCATCAATCAAAGCATGTTCCATCTTGGAGTAGGGGCGCTTAACATGTGGACACCTAGCTTGGAGAGCACACTGTCTTGGGTGTTGGATAAACCCTAGTGTAACATATGGACACCTTTCTTTAAGGATCACCTCATTTGGGGCTTTATTTTTTTGACTTAGCCTAGGGTTGCTTGTGGGCTTATTCCATGTTTTATTGTTGGCCCCCTTCACCTTAGTCTATATCAGGGGAGGAGAATGTCTTTGTTAGATTAACTACTCCATATCTTAGATATTAATAGTCAGTGTGATGCTATTTATTTGGAGAATATTGGAAGCTCAGGTATTACTCTTGTAACAAGGATTAATGCTTGTGGGATTATAGCAATAGAGTTCCTTGGCTTGTGAGATGAAAGTGTTGAGTATTGCATTTCGTGGTATGTAAGTGTGTGATTCTCTTTAATAGCTTGTGTGATGCAAGTGGGAGATCATGGGGTTTGTTTTATGTAACAAATACTTAAGATAGCATAATAAACCAGAGTATGCATAATGTACACAATATGTCAACGTGGAGCACAACCCCTGAATAGATAAGATATATCAACTGCATAATAACTCCTCAAATAATAGGAGAACCTCCTCCAAATACTCCCAACACATTCATATATCCAAATCATTTTTTCATCCAAATTATATATATATATATATATATATATATCCTAGGGCTCGAGTATTCAAAGATGGAGTAGGGCCTTCTTTAGATGGATACTGGGTTTGTTTTCCATTGAAAGGGGGTGGTTTCCTCAATCT
>ML791904.1:105570-120042 GCA_009831015.1 Picea engelmannii
TCGATATCATTTGTTGTCCTTATAAACATGTCTCCTTCCAGGTTCTTTCGATCCTCATGAGGTCTCAAGAAGAATTGTCCACTCTCTCCATTCTTTTTCCTAATTTTGGCATACACTCTTAGCATACTAATGTCGGTTTCTAGTAAGTCTCGGACGATCTCAAGAGTGAAGGTCTCAGTTAGTGAGTTGATAACACACTTACATTTTGTTGACGATGTGTTATGCTTTGTGAAAGGCACAATAAGTGACCTCTCTGCCTTGAAAGTATGTTGGATATGTACTGCTCAACGCCCGACATGAAAATCAACATAGAAACATATTTTCTAATGACGCATAATTTCTCTCCTATGGTTTCTTAAGTGACGGGGAACCTTCTTCTCTCCCCCCTCAAAGCCTTCAAGGATGGTTTGAAATATTTAGGCTTCCACCTCAAGTTGGAAAAATACCATTTTGGAGATTTGTCTTGGATGATAAAAATGGTTGAGGCTCGGGTGTTTGTCTTTGTGAATAGGCTGCTTTCTTGGGGAGGCAGACTCATTTTGTTGATATCCGTACTTGAGAGCATTCCTGTCTTCTGGACTTCTCTTGCTTCCATTCCCAAAATCATCCTTACTAAAATTCACAAGATCATCTTTTAGTTCCTATGTTCTGGTCCCCGGGTTTCAAGCGGTATCCCATTGGTTAAATGGAGTCGTGTGGCACTCCCTAAGGAGATCGAGGGTTGGGGGTTAAAGAATATATACATATTTTCTCAGGTGTTGGTGGGAAAATACATGTGGAGATTTATTAAAGGTGATTTCCTATGGGAGAGAGTTTTAAAATCCAAATATATCCCAGGGAAGTCCATCATTGAATGGATAAGGAAGTCTCGAAAGTATTCCAAAGGGTCGATTGCTTGGAGATATTTAGTCTCAACATTCAGCTTGGTGCGGCCATGGGTATTTTGGCGAGTTGGAAACGTTAAGGAGATAAGGCTGGGTGGAGATCCTTGGCTAGGATCGAAAAACCACTTCCGATTCTCTTAATCTCTCCTTCGAATGATTAAGTCGACGAGTCTTTTTTCTTTGTTTGATGTTATGTCTATGTACCCTCATCCTTTAGGGAGGCTTGGATGGAAATCTGCTAAAGATCTTGGCTTAGATGGTGTCAAATAAATATAGTGGAATCAATATATTGGTATGCTAGTTTCCAATTTTTATCAGACTTAGAGAAGATGACTCTGAGATTCTATGTTGGTTTACAAATCTTGGATCTAGGTATTACAAGGCCAAACTTGGATATAAAGTTGAAATGGAACAATGTTTTGAGGGTGAAAAATAATGGTGGTGGAGGATCATTTGGAAACTTCATGCTCCCTTGAAAAGAAAAATAACAATGTGGTTGGATTTAAACAATAAATTATTAACATGAGATGTCGGCCTTAGAAGGAGTTGGGTGGGCTTGAAATGGTGTTCTCTATGTAAAAATGACGTTGAATCATCTTCTCACATTTTTGTTGGGTGTTCTTATGCATATCAAGTAACTAACTAATATGGTCGCGTCATTCTCAAGCCATCGTCATCCTGGTCAAAGCCAAGCTTAGAAGAGTGTATAGAAAACTGGATTGCGGACACATCCATGAAGCAATATGAAGGGCTCCCATGCCTTTTTCTTCAAAGTCTTTGGTGGGCTCGTAATTCATGTGTCTTCAAGAATGAGTTTATCCCACCAGAAGTTATTGCAAATCTTATTGGAAAGTTGGCCAAGGAATATGTTGGGTTTCCATTTTGTCATCTTTTCACCATCTAAAGCTGTCCCTTTGTGATCATTTTGCCTCATCCTTTCACCCATTTATTACCATTCTTACCATATTCCTTCATGAATATACCGTAACAATATTTTAAGTGTTAAGTGGTTAATTATCATGTATTTCCTTTATTTTTAACCAATTAAAAGAGAATTATGATTAGTTTTCTAATGATGATTGCAAAGTTAAATTCTTGTAACCAATGTTCAAATTTCAGTAATCACCTCCATGATTGGAATACTTACCCAACTTCAGAAGAAATTCCACAATATGGGTTTTGTTCTTAGACCCATCAATATGGTTGTATGTTGTTTGGATCATACCCAGGTTAAATATGCTCAACTCCAACTCGTGGTCAAAGTTCCAGTCAAACACCCAATTAAGAGCCTTCAACATAGATCAGATCGAGAGTAATTCCAAATAAGGTGATGGTTGAGCAATTTTTGCATAAAATCATGGTTGAAATCATAGATTCAAGGGATGGGTGCACTCCAATCAGCTCCAAAACATCAATTGCGATTTGGAAAATCAAATTGAATGATCACAAACAACAATACACTATCATGTGACATGCATATGTGTAATCTTTGTTTTTATTCATATATGGAAGGAAAATTCAAAGGGATTCGATGCTATCTCTTTAGCAATCAATTTCTCCGATCTTGTAAATAATACAAATAAATAGAAATCACCATAGCAAAGGGGGAAAAATGAATGTAATGTTGTCAAAGGCATTATAATCACAAGAACTATGTTCAATAGATAATACAAACAATCATTTCCAACATTATGGTGTGTTGAAGAAGCCTTGACATATGAGTTTTAACGTAGCTTACTTTTGGAAGAGGAAGGCCCTCCTTGGAACAGAAGTAAGGCTACACCATTTTATTTCCTCTTTCTTTATTTTTGTCATTTGATTCTTGTTCTCATTTAATATTGTGTGTTATGTAGCAGTTTGTTATACTTTTATTATTGTATGTTTTATGATAGTTTGTTGTGTAGGATATTTGATTCATAGGACATAACTCTCTTAGATAACCCTCTCAAACCAATCAAGACTTAAGGATTAGGAACGAAGTCCCTGTTGCAACAAGCGATTAATATCACAAGAGATTGTTGTTACCTGCATGTGTACAAAAAACAATGTTAAAGGGTATTTGATTTAAGAGGCCACCAAGCCTCAAGGGAAACAATTCTGCATTTATTTCATTAATGTTTTCTCTTTAAATTCTTAATTACAAGAATTAGTGCAACAAGTATTTCATTTGATTAAGTTTTCATTCTAACCAAGTCTAAACTTGCCTCATAGAAAGGATTGGAGTGGTTTGCATAGTATTTCTACAAGCCGGTTTAAACCACAAGAGTTGAATAGATGCACTATAGCATGTTTTTCTACCCATAGAGACCCCAATGGATGTTAATGAGCCAGTTGGACTTGACCAAATTGTCTTTCATTGGTTTATATAAAGAGTCTTTCTATTTGATGAATGAATGTTAGAATTCTCTCTCAATCATCAAAGTCCTTTAGTGAACAAAGTATTGTTGTGAGAGACACTTGAGGCATGGGATATCGCGACCTATTTTTCTATTGATGAAAGATTTGACAGCCTTATATTGAGAAGATTAGTTCTCGTTTTGCTTTGAATTTGTTTCATCAAAACAGATTTTAGAATAGGCTCTAATCCTGCACATATTGTGTTTGCATCTCAGAAGCTTACACCCCCAGATTAATAATAAAATGTAACAAAAATTATACATATAATTTGACTGATAAAATACATGGTTGAAACCAAAAACAAGAGTCCACGACTACTATCCATGCCTTCTCTTGACTTCCAAATGAAGTGGGGATTTTTCGACAGAGCCAACCAAGGTCATTCCTCTTTATGCGGGGTTGGAGTGGTCCTTCATGTGTCTCACAATCACTACATCCACATCCGGTATGCCCCGATAGGGGCTCAAACAATCATGCAAAGTTTATTTCTTTATGGACTTTTCTCGAAGCAACTGCCAAGAAGGTCTTTCCAAAATTCAAGTGCTCGTAGATTCCAAGCTTGTCATTGATTGAGAAAATTGAAAGGTATCAATTTCATATGTTCGACTTGCACCTCTGCTTTAGGAACTTCTCCAGTCCATGCAATATTTCAAATGAATATCCTTTTTCCATATACTCAGAGATTTGAATGTCAAAGCAAATGCATTATCCAAAGAGGCGTTGTCCCTCCCAACTGGGGCCTTTGGTTTTTATGAATTCATGGATGGTGAGGAGACATAATCCATGAGTTCCTTCTTTAGCTTGGTGGTATTAGAGCAAACATGATTTATATTCATTTTTGTACAATTGTATCTTTTTGATAATGACTGTATTTTTTGTGAAACGAACAATGACTGGGCAATGCACATGAACCCCCATATGTATTTGAGTAGTAAAAGAGGAAATAGTATTATGAAGAATAGACTCAACCTCTCTAACGGGACAATAATATGTGTATTCATATCTTTTGAAAATAATTCTCTCTCTCTCTCTCTCTCTCTCTCTCTCTCTCTCTATATATATATATATATATATATATATATATATATATATTCTCACCCATTGCACATGTAGCCCCTTTATTAGGTTGTCCACTATTACCTATACTTTTAACCCATCTATGACCCTCTTGGGGTGATATCATATGCATTTAACCCTATATATTCCCCCTTGGGTCATAACATAGTACCCTCCTTCGAAAATATTTGTCCTCAAAGCTGTGGAGTTATTGGTTTTACATGTGATGACATCAAGTAATAAGGTTTCCTTATATTCATGCTTTATTTCTACCATTTATGATGATCCATCCATCCAAATTCAATTATTTTTAGTCTCAATCTTTGATAATTCGTTGATGCATAGTATTCTTTCCTTTGATTCCATATATTATTGTTGTAATTTCTCCAATTTGTTGATGTCAATCTTCTTGTCTTTCTTAGTAATGAGGGTGTTGATATCGTTCACCTTGGATAATATTTCTTCATTTTGCACACCCATATCGTCCATATTCTTTCCAAAGACAATGGCATCTGCTATCCTCTTTGCATGATCTTTGATTACTTTAACCTTTGAGATAATACCATCATATTTGACGTGTACATATTCTTGATGGAGTTCAACTTCTTCAAATATCATATGGTTACCTTCTTGAATCTTATCTTCTTTCTCCTTTTGAAGCTGTGATGTGGCCTCATCTATCAAATTATTATGTCTTTCTTAAATTCTAGATTGCGTTTTTTTATTTTACCTCATCAATATTTAGGGTTTCCTCAACCTTCTTAAAAATTTCATCTCCAAGTCTATTGATAGTATCCTCTTTAATTTTTGTGATAGTATCTCCATCACTACTCTTTGATTCAAACTCTTGTAAACACCTTTTCACATTCTTAACATCATTAAGAAGGTCTCGATTATGCTTACACAACCTTTTCATTTCTTCATGCTACCCACCATTTTGTTGGGTACCTAATTGAGATTTTGAAGATCGAAGATTAGGTGAATTGAATGCAAGCATGTGTACAACAATGAAAGATAAATGCATGTCTCTTCAAGATGAAACAATGGCTTATCACATTAGTGATCTTCTTCCAGTGATAATTTTTAAAGTGATTGAAGGAATGTTTGGAGGTATTTATAACTACCTTCTAGACAAGGTTTCAAGGGTTTGTAATATCATGAATGAGAGGGGCCCTATGATCAAATTTCTTCTTGCTTCTGCTATGTCTATTTGTACATCTTGTTGCTACTTTGTATTACCATGGTGTTGATCATCATCAAACATACTTATATGGTTGTATTGAGTATATTTATGTCTTATTGGTTTACAACGCTCCTTGAATGGACTACTTGGGTGCTCTTGGTTGCTTTGGAAGTTTATGATTTGGTGGCAGTGTTGATTCTAGGTGGTCCTTTGAATTTTCTACTAGTTCTTGTTAGAATAAGGGGCGGTGAAGTTCTTGCTTTGTTTTATGAGTCTTGACTTGTAGTCCAAGATAATGCTCTATGTTTGATTTCCAATAATTTCAATGTAACTCTTCCATTAGAATGAGACCGAGCTTTTAGAAGACAGGGACATCATAAACTTTAAAATTACCATATCTTGAATTCTAACTTCAAAAATCTCAAATGAAAATCTATTGTGGAGGTGTCAAAAATATTACAAGATTAGGTGAAAGCAACAATATCGAAGATGGAATTTCTACAACATTTTCAGGGACTCATAGCCCAAGTCAAGATTTTTCCATATTTCCTAAGGATATATTTAAACATGAAACTATAACATCACCCAACACAAAAACATCATTTGGATCTTATGATCCCAAAGATTAATTTGAAATGGTTGATATAAGGGTAGAAGCAAGTGAAGAGAGAACTATGAGTTCAACCTCATGAGGCATAATGTTGGGCCTATGAGATCTTGTGTTCTACAATGTTATTGTTGGGAGAGCTACAATGTATGATTTGGTGATAGTATACACTTGTTATATTTCTATAATTTACGGGCTTGGATGCACACTTGGACTCTTATTTGTATGTAAATGCGCTTTACCTATTCTTCCCATGTCAATTTCACTTGGAGTTGTATTTTATGTCCTTCCAAGTCAGAGAATGGATCCTATTTTACCTACTCCTAAATGGAGTCATGAGGATGATGGAAGCGATCCTTAAAATAACCAAGATGCTCGAGGTTTTGGTTTGATTTATTCTTCCTCAAGTGAGGATACTCTCTGTGGTAAGTGAAAAGGTGACGGAGTATTGTGAGTGTCTTGAAGAGTGTGGTATTAAAAATGTAGAAGAAATTGAAAGATCTCTAGGTTTGGTTATACTGGTTTCTCTCACCTTTACAGGGATCTAAATACATCTGATATGGAAGAGCACCAATATGCAAAATTTTTGAAAGAGGCAGAGTTGTTGAACTCATTTTTGGGTAAATACTTTTAAGTAAAATTGAAGTTGTGATATATATACATGTATTTGGACGTTGAGATAATGGGAGCCGACCTATAGTATCAAACTATGCCGGGGACGACCCGACATTCGATTAAATCGATTTATTTGGACCCCAATGTTGTTGTACATTGAAAGAGATGGCCTATAAGTGTAGATTTGATAAAGGTTGGGCTGGCCTGTACCTTTTGAAGTCTGATCTCTTTTGAAGGTATTTGAAGGTTGAATTTTGCATGTTTAGGGGGTTTTATGCCACTTTGGAAGGACAAAAGAAGAATTGATTGGAGAAGAAAACATCATTGAAGGGCCTTCAGAGGTTGGATGCTACGACAAAGCCCTCCTTATTCCCCTCATTTATGGAAAATAGGTCATGTTTGAGGGCTTGTGCCCCTTGGTATTTGTACGAGTGGCATAAATTGCCCATGTTTTATGTATTTTAATTTGAATAATTAGAGAATAGGGCCTTTGCCTATCCATAGGTTAGATTAGGGGATTTTATGCCTAAGAAATTAATATTTTAATGTAAAGTAAGTTGAGCATCTCCTCTATAAATAAAGATGCACTTACTCTCATTTTGTCATAGTGTATGGAAGAAGAAATCCCTTAGGAGGTCCATAATTTCTAAAATTTGTTGGAGTATATTTGTCTTGGATTTGTGCTATGGATGGAAGACTAAGGAATTTTTATTGAGGAAACAATTTCTGGATGATTTTTGTAATTTTTTGATGATTCATGGCAAAGGTTTATGAATGAATGACGACTTACCTAGTAAGTGTTATTTTAAAGTGTTTGTGGATTTTGTTTGTTGGATGTATTAAGTGAAAATGCGCTTATCAATTGGTGAAGGTGCATTTTCCTTGTATTTTCTTGAATGGATCATATATTGTAAACCCTGGGAAGATTTGTAGTGGAATGCCTTCCTTTGAAGTTGTCTTGGAGCTTGTGGGAAGGACATAGGAGGGTATCTAGGGTTTGTAGTGGACTATCCTATTTACCATCCTATAAGATAACCTTTTAAGGATTGTAGTGGACTACCTTAGGGATTATCCAAAATCTGTGTTTGTCTAAAGGAATAGAATGATTTTTAGGGTTTGTAGTGGACTACCCTAGTCATAATTATATCGGTTGAATCTCTAAGGTTTGTAGTGGAATACTTTAGGGTTTACCCAAATATTACCCTTGTCCCCCAAGAAAACTATTATTTTTAACCCATATTCCCAATGAAAAGACATTGGTCTATGACCCTCCCATCATCTCTCATAACCTGAAACTTATCAAAACCATTCTCTCTGGATTTACTCTTTACATCACCTTTAGCTTCATTTCCCTACATCTTAACAATCTTAACCTAGGAAATCTCACCTTGAATTGGCGGAAGAGTTGACTTGAAGTGAAATAGGGTTGGTGAGGTGACAATGGCTCTCCCTCTGAGTTACACTGTATTGCACTTGAGTGTTCATACTTTATATCAATGAGTGTATTTCATGTGATACACTTCATCTTTGTTTTTTAATTCTTCCCTTGACTCATCCTTTTCCAACTTTCCTTTTCTAATATTTTATTGTTTTAATTTTTGAACATCCTTCATCAATGCTTGACTAATGTATTGCATCTTGGTCAACTCATCACCTTTCTTTATAAGATCTTATTTTGGCTCTTCATTATCCTTCTATAATTTGGAAACTTTTTATTTTGATTCATTTAATTCAACTTAAATTTTATGCATATCATGTTGGATTACTAAGAGGGGGTGAATCAATAATAGAGAAATTTAATCATTTTTAACCATAAAATGCAAGTGTTAAATCAATGTAGCATTATCATCCAATAGTTGCTGAGTAAATAAACAATGAACAAATGAGCAATCATACACATACACAGTACACCAATGTTTTTACGTGGAAACCCAAAGTGGGAGAAAACCACATAATGATTTTTCTTATATGTCTTTAAGAATTACACTCATTGGAAGCACCAACTTCCTTTGTTTTCCAGCTGCAATTGGAAGGAGGCTCCAACCCCCTAGTTTCTCAGGCTACAACCCGAGGGAAGCTCCAACTCCCCTATTCTCTAGATACAACCAGAAGGAGGCTACAACCCCCTATGTTCTCAGGCTACAACCTGAGGGAAGCTCCAACCCCCTATGTTCTCAGGCTACAACCTGAGGGAAGCTCCAACTCCCCAATTTTCTAGCTACAACCAGAAGGAGGATACAACCCCCTATGTTCTCCGGCTACAATCGGAAGGTGGCTACAACCACCTGTCCTTGCCCCGTCCAACCACCATGATGTAGAAGTAGAATGATGGAATCACTGTCACACTATCACTGTGAGACATACTGCTGTAAACCTGTACCAATCAACCTACACCAAACAACATGTACCAATAACCTGAACCATGCATCAACCTGTAATCAACCTGTATCATAAACAAGTGCATCAACCATGCACCAACCTGTAATAACCTTGTACCATAAACAAGTACATCAACCATGCACCAACTTGTACCTCAACTTGTACCATGAACAAATCCATCAACCATGCACCAACCTATACCTCAACTTGTACCATGAACAAGTGCATCAACCATGCACCAAACCTGTACAAATAAACTATCACAACATCCCGTCCAAACAACCTATCACAACAACCTATCTCATCAATATTATCAACCAAATCAGATCTACTCACCAAGATCGATCACCAAGACAACTCTCAAAGATGTGCATCAACCAAGCATAACGCACCAACTCATAATCATCACCAATATCAATATGTGCTTCTAATAATATACCAATACAAGTATGCTACATCATCCATAACCATGTGTCAACAATACTACTAACAAGTGCCTCCAACCATGTACCAAGTATGTACCAATCATGTATCAACTACTCATCAACTATGACTCATCAAGATGTACCAACATCATCAACTATACACCTCATGTACCAATCATGTATCAACTACTCATCAACTATGACTCATCAAGATGTACCAACATCATCAACTATACACCTCATGTATGTGCTAACTCATCAACTACTTGTCTCAACCATGTACCCAACATGTACCTCAACCATACACCAAATACATATACCAATATAACCATCAAAAGTTCTCTAGAAATACATCACACTATCCATAACCAAATACCATAAACCATTACATCAAACCATGCGCCACAACCTCACTATTATACAACCTCTATCTGTAACATACCTCAACCAAAAGCCCTCATCAATTTCATCATACAGATTTGATTTGTAACTCTGTAATAGACTTGGTGTATATGATCACATACCTACAAACCTTCCTTAACTTTAACAACATGAGACTAACATTTCATCAAACTTAACTTTAGTCTCACATGACTAGTGTTGGATTAGTCAACAACCCTAACTTGCAATAATCATAACTATGTAACTATAGTGAATAAAGATCTGAAAATGGTACACAATGTTCTTCAATGTCGTTTATGCAATTCCTCCAGGTTTCACTACTTGGAACCTCTTAGAAAAAGAGTTATAGCAAAAATGACATAACTTGTTGAATTCTAGCTTATTCTATAGAGAGAACTTGTAGAGCGTTCCCCGCATGGAATATTTATTGTATGGATCTGAAAATGGTACACATAATACTACAGACTGTACTCTAACCAATACATTTAGTCTTACTGAATTTGGATCTGTTATGAAGAACTTATGACATTTTTAATCGAAACACTTGTTTTAGACTAGTTTCAGAACTAGCCACAAACCCTATTTTGCACGGAGTGTAACTCCAAAAATACAATGACCCATAAGCTGAAATGTTTATCACAACTACTTGGATATGTTTTCTCAACGAAATCCAAATTTCATGATCTGAATCATTCTAGAAAAAAATTTATTGCGAAAATGGTGAGATGACCTATAAATAACATAGCTTAGAAAGTATCATCAAAATAATTTATCCTCCCTTGAATTTCAGCCTTATTTACTTCACCTTCCCTCTGAAATTTGGCTTAGATATCCTTTGGTTACCTCATTTGCTTGTATATATTTAATATGCTAAAGTGTGATTAAAATGAGAGAATCTTGCCTCTTATTTATACTTTCATGTAGCTTCCTCAAAGGGTTACCTTTTAACCATCTTAACACACTTTCCTTATTTTAGGGCTAACCCACTTCTAACCACTTGTCCACTTAGTAATTTCTCCATTAACTTTATTATTTAAATAATTTATTTTGTATCCACTTTGACTTATAATACACTAATCACTTCACTTTATTATTTAAATTACCTTCTAACCATCTTAACCCACTTTCCTTATTTTAGGGATAACCCACTTCTAACCACTTGTCCACTTAGTAATTTCTCCATTAACTTTATTATTTAAACAATTTCTTTTGTATCCACTTTGACTTATAGTACATTCATCACTTCACTTTATTATTTAAATAATTTCTTCTTTGCAACCATTTTGACTACTTTGACCTTTTGGGGCTTCTAGATGACTCATGAGGGTTCTCCAACTTCACATGGCCATAACTCTCTAACCGAAGGATTTATGTGACATTCCACATACCACTGGAAATGACATGACATGTACTATCCATCTAGAATAGTCTTGCCTGCAAATATATTAAAAATCATACCATTATCCATCAAACAAACTTGGGTCCATTACCCAAACCTTTGTTCTACCAAAATTCACTACCAGACTTTCTTCAAGGGTTGAAATCAATGACAACCAACCCAAATAATCAACAATCTCCCCCTTTGACATTGATGGAAACACTCTGATGCAATACTGAAGTCATATCACTCATGCTCCCCCAGTGACCATCACTCCCCTTGGAACCATGCCTCTATGCTCTTTCTCCAAACATTACCTTTGCATCTGAAAAATATCTCCCCCTTTGTCATCAATGGAAAAGGTATATTTCGATCCGGGGCTGCTCCCCCTAACTAAACTGTCTTTGGGGATACTCCCCCTGACTGAACTCTTCTTGAAATTGATACCCCAACCTGAACTGTCCTCTTTATGGTGCTTCCTCATGTAAATCTAAGACATATAAGATAATCATTCAAAAGCATTCATTTTGGAGTAGAAATTACTCTGAGTCTGTGACGAAGATACTCAAAGGCTTCTCGTGGAAGCACTTTTGTAAAGATGTCTGCCACTTGTTCTTTTGTGCCCACATATTCAACTATGATATTCTTCTCTGCAACTTGTTCCCGTAGAAAATGATACTTGATTAGAATGTGCTTCGTCTTGGAGTGCATCACCGGGTTCTTTGAGATATTGATGGCGCTTGTATTATCACAATAGATTTTAATGGGCTCATCATACTCAACCTGTATATCTGTCAGAGTTTGTTTCATCCATAGAACATGTGTACAACATGATGTTGCTGCAATATACTCTGCTTCGGTTGTAGATAAGGATATTGATGATTGTTTCTTGCTTAGCCATGATTATAAACACTCACCCAAGTAGAACGCTGCTCCACTGGTGCTTCGTCGGTCATCAATGCAACCTTCCCAATATGCATTTTTGTAGGCAATAAGTGATATATCCTTTCCTTTTAGATTCCATAATCCAAACGCTTCTGTTCCTTTGAGATATATTAAAATCCTCTTCACTGCCAATACATGTGATTTCTTTGGTGCTACCTGAAATCGTGCCACCTGTCCAATTGCATGCATTACATCTGGTCTGGATGTTGTCACATACCAATCATTGACCTATATTGCCTCTGGTCTGTAGACTTTGAATCATCATCTTTGCTCAACTTTCAACTGGTTTGCATAGGAGTGGTAACTGGTTTGCAATCTTCCATTCCGAACCTCTTCAACATTTCTCTAATATACTTAGTTTGAAAAATAAAAATTCCTTGGTTGCTGTGACGTATCCGAAGACCCAGAAAGAAGGATAGTTCTCCAAGTAATGGCATTTCAAATTCATTATGCATATCCTTTGCAAATTTCTCGCGTAACCTGTCATCAGTACTTCCAAAAATAATATCATCAACATAAACTTCAATTAATAAAATACTATCTTGAGTTACCTTGATGTAGAGGTTGTAGTCTGCACTTCCTCTTCTGAATCTTGCATGCCATAGATATTTATCCAGTCTAGAGTACCATGCTCTAGGAGCCTGTTTTAGACCATACAAGGCCTTCTTCAATTTGCACACATAATCTGCATTTTCTGACAACTGAAATCCTTCTAGTTGTTCAATGTAGACTTCTTTTTCATCTTTTGCTTCTTCTTCGTAAAGTTGTTCCATTGATTCATTTTCTTCTTCCTTTGATTTCCGTCCACCTGTTTCATCAATTGTTACATTGATGCTTTCCACAACTTTGTTCAATCTCAGATTGTAACATTTTTATTCTTTCCTTGTACTTGAGTAACCAACAAGTACTCCTTTGTCCACACGAGAGTCAAACTTTCCCATTCTGCCATCTTCTCTTTTGATGTAACATTTACTTCCAAATACTCTGAAGTGCTTCACATTTGCTGGTCTTCCTTTCCATAGCTCGTAGGGAGTTTTTCCATTGTTGTTTATGAGAATTACTCCATTTTGAATGTGAACTTTTGTATGCACTGCATGTGTCCAATTTTTTTTTTTTATCAATTTGGAATCCATTAGCATTGTTCGAGCCATTTCATGTGTAATTCTCATCCATTATGATAATGTTCCTTGGTCTCTGAACCACTCTCTGAACCAATCTATGAATCCATTCTCTCGTCCATTGCCATATATCTATCCAAACCTGTTAAGTGTTTTTACGAATCCATCTCTTTCCGTACTGTCCAAGACTCTACTGCACAACTATCCATAATGCTGATCCATTTATCACTATACTATCATGAAGTCTTCACTACTACAACTGATTAATTTATCAAACTGTACTTCTGCTAACTGACTGCTTTGGATTTGTCTACTCGAACTATGCAAGCTGCTTGAAGGATGGTTCTTTGATCTGTCACAACTATCACATAGACTCCCCCTGTCTAATATTCATATTACCTAGGAGTCTCTAAGATGGATGGATCAGAACAATTCATGCTATGATGTGTATTCATCATCATCTTCATTGGTAGATTCATCATCTCTCTGAGCTTTGACTTATTTATTTCTGTCTGTGAATTCATCTTTCACTATAATGCCTGAAAGTACAATCTCTTGAACCTGTTCCCTATTTACCTTTCCTTATTTTCTTTCGGTTATTTTCCAAACCTTTTTGTATCTGACGTCTTTCTCTGTAGAATTTTCTTCATCTCGTTTTATTGACAATCTTGCGATCTCTAGGACCTGGTCTTTGTTCACCTTTTCTTCGTGTTTTCTTATTCATACTTTATTATATCTGATATCAGTTTTCTCTTTCATGGAAGTATCGATCATGCTTCTACAATCACTAGCTATGTGTCCATAGTTATGACATTTGTGACATTCAATGTTACGTGGAGCCACTGTTATAACCCTAAATTGCACTATCCCTGCTTACCTGGCATCAGGCCTACTCATTGCCTTTCCTTGCCAAAGCCATGCTGAACATACTCTTCAAAAACCTCCTAAATCAAGTAACCCGCGCCCTAACCTAGCACTGGGCGCGTTGGGACGCTGGCAGGCCTTCTGCAGCACGCGTGTGAACGCTGGCTGGCCCATTACAGCCCGCGTTTACCTAACAAAGCAAAAAATCAGGAAAGTTTC
>ML791904.1:139776-151050 GCA_009831015.1 Picea engelmannii
ATGACATGTACTATCCATATAGAATAGTCTTGCCTGCAAATATATCAAAACCCATACCATTATCCATCAAATAAACTTGGTTCAATTACGCAAACCTTTGTGCTACCATAATTCACTACCGAACTTTCTCCAAGGGCTGACATCAATAACAACCAACCCAAATTATCTACATATCCTTAATTTTCCTATCGTTTATCCATATATCATTGAAGAGTTTTTTGAACTCTTCCCACTTAGATCCTACATCCTTATGTAGACTATACCGCCAATCCCTATATTTTCCTTTAAAATATATTTTGCAGGCACAAGACTTAAGGATTCTTACTTTGTGATACAAAACCATTCCATAGGATCAATTTAATATTCATATTCATCTCCTCTAAATATAGGTATTTCCATTGATTCTTAATTTGAGGTCTAACCTAAACCTTCAACTTACAACCTCAATATATTAACAATACTGATCTCAAATAGTTATGATATACTTCCTAGCATATTCTCCTACATTTTCTCTTTCCAAAAGCTATTGTATCACCCCAATTGGACATCCCAATCAAAAGTTATGATAATTTTAATTTAACACACCTTTAAAACCCATATTTGAAGACTGTCTTGTTGACCGACCTTTCTCCCGATGTATCTATAAAATTTTGGCATTTCTGAGCCTGGAATGTTTGCCTGTAGTATCATGATATGTCTTCTCTACAATGCCATAGATTTGAATAAATTTTGATATGCCAAGTGAAAGTTATGTTAACTTTCCCAAAACTTGTTGATTGTTTCCCTTTATAGAGAGCAAACTTGTATGGTATGCCATGTGTCCAAAGTTTCTGACACGCTTCTAAAATTTGGACTTGAAACACCATGGTCCATCCATTTTCCAATGAAACTAGTGGCAGTCAATTTGGATCTTTCTATAATCATATATTATTGTTTTACCCAAAACACTTGTTTGAGACTAGTTTTAGGACTAGTAAAAAACCCTAACTTCCACAACTTGTACCTTGAAAAGTGTAGCAAATCAAAATATGAAATTTTTACCATAGTGACTTCACTATGTCTTCTCAGGCTCTAAAAAATTTCACTATCTAAAACTTCCCATAAAAAAATTATAGAAAAAAATCCCAACATGGATAATTTGAAGGAGACAAACCCAAGGATTGTATGCTCTGAAACCAAATGTTATGTAACAATTACTTAATTTAGCATAATAAATCAAAGTACACATAATGTACACAGTATGTGAGTATGGAAGTTTCTTGATATTCACGTGTTTTTTGATCTTCTACTCTACCTGTTTTTTGATCTTCTACTTTTCCTGATTTTTTTTCTTCTACTTTACCAATTTTTTTATCTTCTACTTTACCCATTTTTTGATCTTCTTGCAACTCCCAAACAAATAAGATAGACGAGTTACACAATAACTCCTTAAATAATAGGAGAACCTCCTCCAAATACCTCAACACACTCATATATCCAAATCACATGTTCCTCCCTTCATAATGACTATATTATATTATATATGTATATAGTCTCACCCATTGCACACGTAACCCCTTTATTAAACCAAATACTATTTCATATATTTTTAACCCATATATGCTCCCCTTGGGTTCATACGATATACACTTAACCCCATATATGCCCTTGGGTCATAACAATTTAATAGTTGGCATGATGTTGGCTTATTTGGAAGCTCCAAGGATTGGCTTATAGAGCTTGGTGGCATGCCTTGCTCAACCTTTGTATTGCTAGTTAAGTTTTGTAGTAATCATTGATGCCTTAGCTAAGGTTAGGGATGCATTAAAGTTTCCTTTCTTGGTGTGAGCTGAAAGGACTCTTGTACCAACTTGGGATGAGTTAAGTAATTTTCATATGTATGTATTGAGATAGATGTTTCCCTAAGGGGTGTTAAAATGATATAATCTTTAAGTCTTTGAGGTGTTTACATTCTTGAGTTTTCCTAGAAGTAGTATCACATAAATTTGAAGTTTGTTGTAGGGTTATCGAAGAAATTAGTTTTAGCAATGAGGCTAATAAAATTATGAAGTATATCCAGGGAATTATAGACATGGGGTGTAAATTTCAAATTGTATTTCATATTTTCAAAAATTTTACATGGTTTTAGAGCTTATATTACACTGTAATTGATTCCTTATGAAAGAGGGAGTTGGATATTTAAGCGAGTGTGGAACCCTAGTTTAATTAGATGAGGTCAATATGTCCATGGGATAAGCACTTGTATCCTATAAGGGTTTGTTGGGTGTGATTTTCTAGTTTCTCCATGGATTGGAGTTGTGATTTCACTTGGGATAGGTGACCAATCTACTTGATTTATGAGTTGATTTCTTGATTGAGGTGTGCTTCAATATTTGCAAGGATGGATACTCTTGGTATTAGAGAGTGTGGCATGTTAGAATATGCTTCCAACTTTACATATTGAAAGTATAAACTGCAAATGTTGTTGGAGGAGGTTGAGATTTGGGTGCTGTTGAGAGAAAGGTTACTATTCCTACCAATTCTACCAACGATATATTATGATGATCAGAGCTATGTGAATCTCTCAGAGAAACCGATGTTCCATGATAGACCAAAGTACATTGGGATCAAGCCTTATAGTCTCTGTGATAAAGTCCAGAAAAGATAAGTGGTTCTCCAATATATCTCCACAAATGAGTAGATAACAGATATTTTGGAAAAGACTCTATCCAAGATGAAAAATTTGTGTACTTAAGAGACAAGGTGGGGCTCGTGGAGACAAATTCCTTATTGGAAAAGGAAGTGATTACTCCCAGGTTGGGAGGGAGCACTGATATGTTATTGATTTATAGAAATTCATTTTCTAGTTCTGAAAATGGTCCAGGATGGGAATTTCCTTTCTAGTTCGAAAAGTGGTTCAAGATTTCTGACGGACATTCATTTTCCAGTTCGGAAATGGTTCAGATCGGACATACATTTTCGTAATGAAATTTTTCCTATAGATTTTTGATGTACCATAGACAACAATTCCCCTCATGGCTAGTGCGGGGGAATGATCTAGGACAATCATTCTTATTGGCAATCACTATGAGTAGTGGTCAAGTAGAATGGTCAGCCTCGTTGGGAAGTCATTCTTTCAAAGTTCACAATTGTGATCAGGTTCAAAGAATGGTCCATTTTGGAGGTTGGTGCAGGACAATACTTTCCATAGGAAATGGTCCAAACAGTCATTCCCTAGGGTAGACTCATTCTCTCCATGTTGCACTATGATTAGTGCCAGAGGAATGACCCAGTTAGGTGAATGTTCTAGGTTCAACAATCAAGGACATGCATTCCCTAGGGTAGACTCATTCTCTCCAGGTTGCATCATGATTAGTGCTAGAGGAATGGACCAGTTAGGTGAATGGTTCAGGCTCAGAAATTAGGGACTGTTATTCTTCTTGGGAAGAATAATCCATATATCCCATGATTGATGTTTTTACTTTTTGAGGGTAGATGATTTTCCAGATCTCATAGATGTGAGTGGAAGAATGGCCCATATGACTCAGTTTGTATCATGATGTTATTATGCAAGTTGATATCGAATGATATGATTTCTATGGAGACTGTATGTCTCTGGACATTATTTCTATACCACTGTGGTAGATGTGTTCCATTGGTTGTGACTATGTGTCACTGGTTAGTAGTCATGTGCTATTAGGTGTGGTTGCGTACCACTGGATAGTCATTGTGTACTACTATGGATAGACACAGTTGTGTTCTATTGAATGACATTGTTCTGTTTGCCATGGAGACTATCACTAGTGTTGGAAATGATTACCAGCTAGATGGATAGTTAGTATGATGATGGATAAACATTCTCCCTATGGAAAATGGTCAAGGACAATCATTCTTCTAGGACATATGTCCGGATTAGAAGGATAGTCCTTGTAGCCCATGGTGTGGCTTCCAACATCTGTTGGAACAATTATTCTTCTAGGACATATGTCCGGATTAGAAGAATGGTTCTTGCATCACTTTGTGGAGTGAGTGACTTATTCAACATCATGCTTGATTACCTATATGGAGTATGTCTTTGAGAGACGATGGAGAAATTATTTAAATAATAAAGTAATAAAGTGAAGTGATGAGTGTACTATAAGTCAAAGTGGATACAAAATAAATTATTTAAATAATAAATTTAATGGAGAAATTACTAAGTGGACAATATAGGTAATCAAGCATGATGTTGAATAAGTCACTCACTCCACAAAGTGATGATGGAGCTCATGATTTGATCATGAGATAGCCTGTGTTGTTATGATGATGCTACCGGTTGAATGGTCTGTTTGTGCTCAATACCATTTCCCTTAATAACTCCCTATATAGGAGGGAGTGTTGATATTATGGTAGTTGTGGGAGGTATTAACCTCCGCGTGCAACCTTTGACAAGACTAGAATATTCTAGGAAGAAAGAGAAACCCTAAAATGTTGGATAATAACTCTAGGAGACAAGTAGTTTCAATAGAACATTTAATATTGAGTTATTAGCCTCCAGAAAGAGAAGTCGACCTAGTCAAGTGAGATAGAGTAGTATAAATAAAGGGTGCTAGAGATGATTTTCATACTCACACCCACAATTGTATAAGATTGATGGTGCACAAGTTTGGAGAGGAATTGCAGTTGCAATTGTTGCAACTGGCATTTTAGTTTTGGATTGAATTTTCTCTTGGTTATGGTTTGGACTTTCTGCTTGGTCTTTGGTTATTCTTGCTTGGTGCGCTAGCCTTGGATAAAGGTGCTCTATCTTGGTTGGATATTGGATTACTTCCATAATTATTATGTCTGTCAAGGTTAAGGTGCTTGAGGGTGGCCTTTGTGCCTATGGTTGGGAGACAATATTGCTATTTTGTCTATGGTTAAATGAGCACACCTATTTTTCTAACATGTGCCTCCTGGAATGCCTCGGCCCCTTTGCAACTTGTTCACAGTGACTTGTGTGGTCCTCTTTCTTCTCCTTCTTTTTCTGGGTGCAAGTATTTATTAACTTTCATGGATGACTTCTCTAGACACACTTGGGTTTACTTCTTAAAATTTAAGATTGAAGTGCTTGACAATTTTTTGGCCTACAAGGCCATTGCAGAAAAACAATTTGGACATCAAATTCAAAGGTTAAGAACATATAATGGAGATGAATACGTGAACAACAATTTTACAACTTACTACATTGCACAAGGCATCCAAAGTCGACACAATGTTCCATATATACCACGAAAAAATGGTGTTGCTGAGAAAAATAATTGCACATTAGAAGAAATGGTTGATTGTATGATCCAATATAAAGGATTAAGTCTTAATTATTGTGTGGAAGCCATTAAATGTGAAAGTTACATAGTAAATTGCACTCCCACAAAGGCTCTAAAAAATATAACACCGAAATAAGCATGGAATAAAATAAGCCAAATGTAAGCCACTTTCGTGTATTTGGCAGTGTAGCACAAACTCACATTCCTGATGAGAAAAGGAAAGCTTTACAACCTAAAAGTGATAAGTGTATTTTTGTTGGATATTCTGAAGATGTAAAAGGTTACATGATTCTTAAACCTCATTCTAATGAAATTATTATTAGAGGAGATGTTAAATTTGATGAAAATCTCTTGCCAGGCCTGCAAGCCTAATTCAACGTTTGTGCTTTCTTTGGCTTGCGAGCCATATTCGACTTGCAAGCCATCTGTAGAGTTTGTTCTGTATTTCGTTCCTATTATGGTTTCTTCTTCTTTAGATGATGATCGTGAGGATGAAAATAAACCTCTATCTGGTCAACTTCCTCTAGATGAGTCCATTGAACATGAACCTTCACTAACACCACCGCTTCTAAGATAGGTCTGTTCAACACGAGAAGAAATTGGTGATCTTGTCGGTGATAACATCAAATGCGTTCATAGTTTCGACGAGCCTCTTCTCTTTTGGCTCAAGTTTCAGAGACTCATGATCCATAAACATTTGTATAAGTTTCTGGTCATCCAGATTGGGCCACATCAATGAATGAAAAGTATCTATCTTTGATAATGAATGATACTATGGATCTTGTACCTCTTCTGAAAGGAAGATAACTTGTATGATGTAAATGGGTCTATAGAACTAAGTATGCATCAGATGGAAGTGTTGAAAGACATAAGGCCCAATTAGTTTCCAAAGTATTCTCTCAAGTTGAAGGCATTGACTATAATGAAACCTTTTCCCACATTGTCAAAATGAATTCCACCCGCCTTGGTTTATCCCTTAAAATATCACATAAATGGGAGGTCCATCAAATGGATGCCGCATTTTTATTCTTGCATGTGGATTTGCAAGAAGAAATATACTTAGAAAAACCTCCTGGCTATGTCCATAATGACTCAAGCATTTTTTTCTTCCTTAAGAAATCTATTTATGGTCTTATGCAAGCTCCTCGAGCTTAGTATGCCAAAATGGACAATTTTCTAGATGTCATTATGACCCTAATGTCTATACCAAGAAAGTAGAAAGTCATCTCATAATAATTTTTCTTTATGTTGATGACCTTATCCTCATTGGTAGTGACCCTAAACTTTTAAACCATGTGAAAACCAACCTTAAGAAGAAATTTGAAATGACCGACTTAAGTTATTTTCATTATTTGCTTGGCCTCCAAGTTTTGCAAACCAAGGAAGGAATTTTTATTTCTTGGTATAAGTATGGTTGTGACCTTCTTCACTTCTTTTAGATGGATGATTCTAAACCGACCCCTTCTCCCTTCCATTCCGGAGTCAAACTTGTCGCCACTTGTATTTCTCCCAAAGTTGATGCCACTTTGTACCATCAGTTAGTTGGTAGGATCTTCTATTTGACTCATACCCATCCTGATATTTTCTTTGTTGTTGTTCTTTTTTCCTAGTATATGGAAATATCCCATGAAATCCATTGGAAAGCAACTAAAAATATACTTTTGTATGTCTAGGGTACAATTTAGTTTGGGATACATTACAATTTAGGGGGGACTCCTTTGTTGGTTGGTTTCACTGATTTAGATTGGGCCAATGACCCTAATGATCGAAATGCTACTGCAGGTTATGTTTTTGTCCTTGGTTTAGGACCTATCACTTGGGATTGTAAGTAAAAATATGATATTGCTCTTTCTTCAACAGAAGTAGAGTACCGAGCAATGATTAATGTAAGTCAAGAACCCTGGTGGCTTCAACAGATCCTTTCAGAGTTTGAATTCCAGTAGCAGCATCTGAAAACCCTCTGGTGCGACATTAAGAGTTCCATCAAGCTCACCAAATATCCAGTTCAATATCTGTGCATAAAACACATCGAGCTACACATGAACTTCATCAGAAAACACATTCATGATTGAGTTATTAAAGTGTTATTTTTCCCTATAGAAAATCAAGTTGCAAACATTTTCACAAAGTATCTTATAGAAGCGAAGTTTTTGAAACTTCGATCTATGTTAGGAGTTCAAAAAGTTGTCATTAAGGGTGGATAGGCTCTAATGCCTCGTTCCTTCTCCTATTGTGTTGCCTTTTTAAATCCTTCAATCATATCCCAAGTTGTTCTTAATGGGGGATTTTAGAATATTTAGGCACTTAGGAGTTAGTTAAGTGAAATTGGTCTAATGTGTCGTTAGGTAAAAGTGTATTTCTTTAGTATGCATCAATATGCATTTGCAGTTGGGTAATCCAACAGTCACGATATGTTCCAGACATAGAGTGATCCGACGACTCATATTATCCTCGATCTTAACGACTACATCAATCCATGGCTTAGCACCAGATTGGTCCATGATCTCTATTTAAAGAGAATGGAGGATCATTTGCCAATGATCGATTGTGAGAAACTCTCTTGTAAATCTCTCTGTAATATTTTTCTTTTGCATTAATAAATTGCTCCAAGTGGTTGCGTTGGTTGGGGCTGTGGATGTTTCCCCACATGGGTTTTACCACGTAAAAACATCAATGCATTGATCTTCGATCTGGTTTTGTGAGTGGTCACTGGAGGTGTTCGTCCCCTGTTGGAATACCTGTGTTTTTGAATAAGCAAGTGGTGATGCAACCATTTTCACCCTTGACACCTGAAATGGGGGAAACAAGTAACAATATTTGATTGATAGTGGATTGATTAATTACAGGTCAGGGTGGGAAAGTTAATAATAATAATAATAATAATAATAATAATAATAATAATAATCTATTTTTAAGGTCACAACCAAGCCAGACACCAAATTGGTGTATGAGACCCCCCCCGCCCAACGGTTTTGACTGGTAAAGTCTACGAAGATATACATACCATACCCCCCTCTTACCTAACTTAGTGATGATTCATTTATATGTTTAGCTAATGATTCTCAACTAATTTAGTAATGAGTCATCGATTTGAGTAACTGATGACTCTCAACTAACTAAATGATGTCATTAATGGTTTAAACATTAAATCAATGAGCTTATAAAAATATTATGTGATGTACAAAATACGTTTTGTATAGGTACAAAACATCCCCTTCCACTTAATAAATATATGTCCCTATATTTAATCCTATCACTAATTATTTTTTAATCATGTAATACATTGGTACACAACGTTCACTCCCCTTTAATAAAAAATTGTCCCAAATCTATCTTTAATATTACTACTAATCTTTTCTTAATCACTTAATATAAGTGGGCTAGATTGTACATAAATATCCTTTATCGACTAATGTCCCATTAGTAGCCGATTGAAATCAATGAATAATACACACAATAAGTGCACACAATGTGTTCATAAATATTTGAACTATTTTTTGTGTTAGGGACACAAAATTCCCTTCACTCTCAAATTGATTTAATCTCAAAGAAGAAGGAAGAGCTACATAGAACTCTGATTGGTATCCAAAGTCATATTCTTGCATCCATACAAGTAGTAGTGTTCCAATCCCACAAAAAAAACTACTACTCCAACAATGGAAATAACCAAAACCAAAATAAAAAGTAAGAGACAAAATCAACGAAGAAGAGTTGGGGCACCTACACACCTAATGGTGGATTACACCTACAAAATCTAAGTAACTAATGAAGATTTTTCTATTAACACTAGAAATTGGTTGATTGAATTGATAAAATGAAATGAGATATATATTAGAGAGGGGAACCCCTATTTATGAAAATAATGATGTGAAAACCCTAAAACCCCCAACTTGAGACTTAAGTCATTGGGCCTTTATTATATAAAAGGCACATGTAAACAAGTTTAACATTATTACAAAATCATGAGCATAGACACAAAAAAAGATTCATGTATGTTGAATATGATACTCATTAATATGTTATGATTGGTGATCCGAAATCGGATTCAGAAGGCTGTCAGGGCATGAAAAATGCTTAAAAATGAAAGTGCTCGAAATCCGATGAAACCAACACCATTGCGTCCGTCTCGTCTTCCTGATTCCGGTGGTATAATTTTTATGTCAAACGGAGTCCGTATGAAGAAGATATCGCATTTTGTCCGAAAAGTCAAACAGGCAAAAAAGATGCTGACTGGGTAGTCCGTACAGTGACACGTGTCATGTCCGTACAATGACGTGGCACGTCCGTATGATGGCACGTGGCATGTCTGTACAGGTGACACGTGGCAGCACCAGAGCGTGACATGTGTCAGGCAGATTTGGTGTTTTGGACGTACGGTTGGACCAATCCCGAGGTGACACGTGTCACCATTGGAAGGGTGACACGTGGCACGGGATGACGTCAGCAGCGTACGTGGTGGATGACGTCAGCATCGTACGAAAATTGACGTGGTAGTGATGCATGGCAGTGACGTGGGCCAATGAACAGTTGACACGTGGCATGCTTTGGGCGAATGGTGAGGTGCCACGTGGCCCAATCACGGGCTGCCACGTGGCACCCCAGGTTTAGCCAATGAGGGCTAGGTGAATAATTTTAGTGGCCCGGGGGATTCGAACCCCGGACCTCCCCTACCTGCCAAGTTTTTAAACAAAGTCCGCCAACCACTATGCCCGCCGGTGTTTCTTGTTATGTATGCGGATAACATTGTATATGAGTTCATGTTGTAATATATACGGAGGCGGGGTCGGGCCGGGGCTTAGCCCCGACCCCGGTTATATGTTTGTATTACATGTGACCTCGTGTATGAACAACGCGCACGGGTTTTGAAAATGTTTTCAAACGGTTTGAAATGTGGTTATAACGGTTAAAGCCACATGGTCATATGACTATATGCCATGGGACCGGGACCTGATACAGCAGGGCGCGCAAAAGGGGGTGGCCCGCGCTAAGCGCGTGGCCACATGAACCACCATTTAACCGTTTAAAGAGGGCGCGCCATTTTTGGGGGCTTATGMCYGTTTTCAAACTATAATATGGTTTTGAAAGTGGGTTATTTAACCACTTTTTAATAATTAAATGTAATTTAACCCATTTTTAATGTAATTGGGGGTTATTAGACATTTTTAGAGCCTAATTCTTGGGAGGAAGTTGGAGATTGAAACCAACTTTCCCAACTATTTAACCAAGGCCATGTTGAGGCCATTTGGTCAGAGTTTGAAGCCTTTGGAGAGATTTTGGACGGTTTTGGAGAGCAGAGATGCTGAGGCAAAGCCAGGTCTAAGCCAGTTTGAGGCAGAGGAGCTGTTGAGGTAGAGATGCTGTCAGATGATTTCTGAGAGTTCGGTATATCTGTTTCAGGTGCCGTAAGTTGTGCAAGATTCTAGAGATCATGGCGAACAAGACCAGATCAGTCTAGGAGCCAATCGACAATTGTAAAGATGTACTAATAAAATTTTGAAAAGAAATCAAGAAGCCTCCCTCACAGAGAAAAGGCTCGGAGACGTAGGCAAAGTTGCCGAACTCCGTTATCAAACTTGTGCATTATGGTTTGTTGTTTTTCATTGCATTTCAGATTTTCAAATATGTTAATGGCTGTATAATTCATTTGCTTTTCTCGCTCTTTCATTAAGTTTCCCAATGGTCAATTAATGCATGCGAATAAAACTCAACCATAGTCATTCGAAAAATCCTGACGGATCAAGTGGTATCATTGCTAGTTGACGTTTGGATTTGAGTTTTGCATGTTAGCCAGGGAAGAGCACATCTCAAGGAGGAAAATGGCATCTACAGGAGGACTTTTTCAAGACGATAAGAAGTTCATAGATTCGGTGTTTTCCATGGCCGAGATGGTGAAGGTGTTGTATGAAGACTACTTGGAACGAAAGAGCACGGATCAAGTAAAAGCTTCAAAGAACAACAAAGGAAAAGAAGCATTGAAGGAAGTGCCTTCTACATCTGTTTCAGACAACAT
>ML791904.1:154432-179998 GCA_009831015.1 Picea engelmannii
AAAACATGGAGTGTTTCCATGATCTATTTCCAAAGTTGGCAGTGTAATAGCTTGAAATAAATAGAAATATACCTTTGGAACATGTTGTGATGAAAACTTTGAAACTTGTATTTATCTTCTAGCCACCAAACTGATTTTTCAAGAGTGCACACAAAGAAAAGCAAGGTGCAATTTAAATAGATATATTTAAAACCCAAAACACTTATTCCAACAAGTAAAAATTCAACCAAGTGAACTAAAGCATGATTGTATCTAAAGCAAGGAAGGAGAAATGAGACATTTTTCCGGAGTTGATGGCTACCCAAGAGAAGAGGTGGGTAGCAACATGTAGAAAGTTTAGTGTTCTACAAAAAAGTTATAACTTACATGTAGCCAAAAAAGGTTAAATAAACAAAGAAAAAGGAAAATAAGGGGTAGAAAGACACAGTGCCGAGGAAAGGGCAACTCAATGCACAAATGCTCCCTCATACTTTAGAGGCACTCATGTGGATGAATATCTTAAACAACCTCACATGGTTGAGCAATGCAACTCATGAAGTTCCTTGCCAAACCATACCATCTATCATTACACATGCCCCTTTATGGTTTTTCTTGGGAACCACCTCTCTTCTTGGCCGTTGACACATGTAATAGGGGTTAATAATGCCCCCACCATACCTAAACGTGGAAAATTGTATGAATTCTATGAGTTACTTTGAATTTAGAAGATGATACTTAATGTGATCTACCTAATGACATTTACATTTGACATGACTCACCTTATATGTTGCATTGGACTTGTGTACATGCCTCCGGATTGATGACTACTTTGGTTCACTTGGACCTTACTTTGGATGATGTACTTTGCATGGAGATGACTTGGATTGAGACTTGTTCCTTCTAAGGATGTTGCGGAGCTTACATGTTTGATGTAGGCCGTTCCACTTCTTTTGGAGGTCATTGGGCTTCTTTTGAAGGTCATTGCACTCTTTTGGAGAGGATGTTGCACATGTTGGATGAAATTTTGCACCCTTTGGGGGGAATTTTTTTTCTCTTGAGACCATTTCACATCCATTCACATGATTGTTGAGTGAGTCGTCCACTTTTGGGCGACCACACATGCCACATGTAGAATATTTACATAACTACGAGGAGGATATATTAACATTATATGTGTTTTACTTCATCTTGGGAGCATCGTTGGGGGCCTTTTGACTCATCCACTATTGTATAATGGATATTTTATGTATTTTTACTTTATCACTAGGGATAGTAAAGAGATAAGGGCATTTTTATATTTTCTTAGGATAAAATCTAGGAAAATATTATTAATATAAATAGAAGGGTGCTAGATCTCTCATATAAATAAATAAACACTTCTCATTTGTAAATCATTGCTAAAACTTGTGGAGAACACTCTTGCCTATTATTATGACTATATTTTTACTATGGATGAATAAATAGAGCTATTTCATGAGGATGATGTCTTGTGGATGCTTTATGAAATTTCTTGGATGTTCTTGGCTAGAGTTTTGTGGATGAACCAATTTCTTGAGTAAGCGATCTCTTTAAATATTTTTAGATTTTGTTTATGAATGATTGCAAGTTTATTTGTGATTATCTAGTGGTGGTGGTGCACTCTCTTTCTATTTTCTTGAACAATTCCCTTCTTCAAAGCCCTTGAAATATTACGAGTGGAGTATCTTCCCCTTAAATTATCTTGAAGTTTGTAAGACACTACGTGGACTTGCTAGGGTTTCTAGTGGACAACCTTAACTGTCACCCCAATTTGACTTACACTTTCTCAAGAGAGTCCTTAGTTGACCCCATATGCCCCCAAAATCAGTAGGCACTATAATTTTCTCATCTAGTCAATCTTAAATTCAAAATTCAAAATTCATCTTTGTTTTTAGGGTAAATCTAGGGGTTGTTTACCTTACATTTAATTTTAATCCATAAAGAAACCCTATACGTATAGGGTTTTCTTGCATATTTTTGACCTAAAATCCTAGGGTTTTCTTGCATGTGTTTGACCTAAAATAATCTCTCTTTGAAAATTAGCCTAGTTGGTTTATATTACAACAATTTAGTTCTAGACCTCTTGGTTTTATTGGCTGTTATAAGCTCTTGAATTTTCAAGATTTAATAAGTTACTTAAACCCTAGTTTTATTCCTTATTTTAGCCCTAATTTTCAATTGTTTACAATCCACTTAAGAAGATGAAATATATTGTTGTTATAACTTGTTTACGGTTGTAATTTTTTTTATATTTTATGTAAGTTTTACAACAACCATTATTAATTTTCAGATTTGTATCATTTTGGGGTAGTTTTGCATTATATAATCACTTGATAAACCCTCCAAAACAACCCTAAAGTGAACAAACCCTAAATTTGAAATTTACTTTGGTTAACCACCTAATCTATAAGTCACATGTGATAATTAGTTGGTGGTAATTTGGGTAGTTACACATGTGACCTAGTACTTGACTTATCTTTCCTTAGGAACCCTAGGTGCTACTACACAATCCTCCATTGTGTTGGACTTTTCCTTCACTAAAATGAAGCAAGTCATTGTCTATGTGACAATGGAAACACTTCTTGCGTTCCACTAGTCTTTGTACCTTGTGAAGGATTTACACTAAGGTGCAAGATTTTGTGATAACATTTTGGCTTCGTTTCTTGAGAGAATTGAATCTTTCTCCTTGTATATCTGAAGTCTACACTTCAATCATTTTTATTTCAATGAATAAAAACCAAAGCCTAAACTGAGTTTACTTATCTGGCAATTCCATTGGAGGAACAAAGTCCTCGTTCCTTATAGATTTTGAAGACTCTTTGCTTGTACGGTGAAGCAAGCATGATTGTAAAGGAATTGAATATTTACCTTCGTGGGTCCACCTTCTTGGTATGAGGTATCATATTGTATTTTCATATTTCACATCAAATTGCATATGTTCAAGTGAAAAAGAATGGCACCATGGGAATTTCATTAGAAATATAGTGTTATTGATGTTAAACAAATTCCTAGGTACCCAAATCATTTTTGTCCATAATGGCTAGAAGATATTCCAAAATTTGATGGTGAACCTCTTTTGGCTATTTCCCATGTTGTAAAGTTTTTGAATTACGCTTCAGAAATCAATGTAGTGCATGAGGATGTGTTAATGAAATTACTTGCTTACTCTCTTGAAAGAAAACAAAGGAACAAGGTTATACATTCTTGTAGTCCAATGAGTATACCTTCTATTGCATATTTGATAGAAAATTTTCTCAAGTGTTGGGGCCCTAGGTTTCAAAGGTATGAGGACACTTTTCAAGATCTGATGACAACCCTAGAAGAAGAATCTCTTCTTAACCCTACTGAAGAGCAAGAGCATGAAGAAGAAGCTGATGAGGAAATTCATCAAGCACATGAAGACCATGTTTATAAAGAGATTCATCATTCCATACATGAGGTTTTTGATGAGGATTGTAAAGATAAAACACCTTTGGAATCCATTGAAGAAGAAATCAGAGATGAAGAATAACAAGAGCAACCTCATGAGTCCATTGAAGATGAGAACTTTGATGAAGACATAGATTGTGAGAGCATCCAAGCTTCCATCTCTATTCCACATGAAGACAAGTATTTGGTGAGTTGTACTCCTTTCTAGTTTTTTTGGTTTTGTGATGTGTCCTTTGATTATTTGGAAAAGGACGAGTTTGTAGAGAAACCCTTGGATTTGGTCAATTCATCATTTGATGAAGAGTATGATTGTCATGAGATTGAAAATATTGATGATCTTCTACATATTCAAAGGCATAAATGAGATATAAGTTGTTTTCATTTTGATGGGGATCATGTTCATGATATCGATGATGATTCTAGAGTCAAGATTGCACAATTGTTTCCTTTGGAACAACCATATTGAACAAATGCATTTTTGGAAAATTGCATGATTAATTTCCAACCATGTTTTCTTATGGATAGCTTAGAAAAATTTCCTATTGGAGAAAATGTGGTTGATGATGAAAATGTACAATTTTCTTTGTGTAATTTACAACCATCTTTTATGAAGGATGTTGATGTTTCTATGGGGCATGTGTATGACAATTAGTATTCAAAATTTTTCGAGCCACATTGTCTCATATATGGGACTTTTTTTTGCATTCAAATGGATGTGAATTCAATGATGAAAATGAAGAAATATTTCAACCATCATTTCCTCTAAATTTTGAATAATTTGTGCATAAAAAATCAATGTCAAGGGATCCTTTTATGGCTGTAAATGGCATGAGGTTCGTAATATTTTGTAGTAGAAATTACCAAGCATATTTTTCTTCATCTTTTCCCTAACATTTCATTGAATATATATCTAGGAATTATGTTCTTGGTGCTGAAATGTCTATGGAGCATTTTTTTTCCAATTTGTGGCCTTTTGTAAGGATTTACAACCACATATAGAAGGGAAACATGCCCTAAGTTGGCTATTTTTTTTTTCAAGATTTGAATTACACCCGCTTTTTTATCAAAATTTTTGTCAAGAAACCATGAGGCATTTTTCAGATTTCTTGTGATTCCATCTCAAGCCTTGGGGAGTGACATTATACATGAAAGCCAATGTGGCCATCTCTTGAAGTATGTAGATCATCCTTATAAGATGCAAGGGTTGCATCATGAAGGCATTTATTGGAGCAAGGATGAGCCATCATTGTTATATTGTAGCTCCATTCAAAGATGGATAGAGCAAGATTTTATATCTAGATGCCAATCTTGGCATGATTTTGTTGCTCTTGTCTGCATCATGAGTTGGATTCTATGTTTGGTCATGGTGTAATGTCTATACTAGCTCATGATCACTTTGTACTTGATATATCCTTGTTTTGGTTCATAACTAAGTACAAGGGTATAAATTTTGACATCGATGAGATGCTAGGGTGGTTTCAATGGTTTTATGATTTTACCTAGCATTTTCTTTTCTTATATCAAGTAGAGCAGTAAGGATGAATACGATTATTTGAATTAGTAGGTAATTTTTGTGTGCTTCCTTCCATGCATCTTGATTGTGCTTTGTTACTTGCTTGTTTTTAGTTATTGCTTGAATTCATGCATTCTTAGTTGGTTGCATTTGATTTAGTCCTGTCTAAAAAAAAGTATACGGATTTTTATCGAATTTCCTTTCATTTTCCATATACCAGGGTGACCATATCACCTTTATTTTTTTTAACTGATGGTTTTATGGTGAGATACAATATGTTTATCTTATTGATGCAAAGTGCAAGTCTTGGAGTTATAGATATTGTTGAGGTTCTCATGCACTCTAGAGTGAGCACATGTCCCCATGTTGGAGCCAGATGTTATCGCCTGAAATATGGGGGTAACTAGAGTATATTTTTCTCCAGTGATCCTTATCACATACACCAAATCCATAGATGAGATCAATGGTTCTCCAAAGAAAGTTGACCGAAGATGCCTCCATTTGCTCAACTCTCTCACATTGGTGACTATGGTGCTTGACATGCACGAGGTACAATATTTCCTTGCTTCATATTGAGTGTTAATTCCTTATGTACTTGTCATGAAAGTGGTGACCATTGGTTGAGTTAGATAATGGATCATGATGCTCTAAATTTATGCCTTTTGCCTTGTTTCACATTGGTAATCATCATCATTTTCTAGATAAGTGTTTTTGCTCATGGGTTTGAGTTGTACTACTAGAGGTATTTGAGAGGTGTAGCATGTCCATATTCCAATCCATACTTAACATTCTCCATCCTTCCCATTTTTCGTTGTCCCACTCATGGGTTGGTTTTCATATGTCACACAAAATGGTTCATGATTCATAGTCACATGAGAATAACCTCACCCTAAAAGAACTATAACCTTGAGGTGAAGAGAAAATCAAAATAAAATTCAAGAGAAACAAATCAGGAGCAGTTTCCCCTCACTATGAGGCCATCACCCCAAGTCCTATGCAATAGATTGCATATTTAGAAAAGGACTATATGAAGTAAAATAAAAGTAAAAAGCCAAAAACGGTTAAATAAACAAAGAAAATGGCAAATAAAGGGTAGAAAGGTAAAATCAATGCTCCCTCATACTTCAAAGGCACTCATGTGGATGATTATCTTAAATTATTCCACGTGGTTGTGCAATGCAACTCATGAAGTTACCCAACAAACCATACCATCTATCATTACAAATGATCCTTGATAGGTTTTCTTGGGAACTACCTCTCTTCTTGGGTGTTGACACATGCAATAGGGGTTAATGATGAACCCACCATACCTAAAATTGGAAAATTGCATGAATTCTATGAGTTATTGTGAAGTTAGAAGATGATAATTAATGCGATCTACCTGATGACATGTACATTTGACATGACTCACTTTTTAAGTTGCAATGGAATTTTGTACATACCTACGGATTGATGACTACTTTGGGTCACTTGGACCTTACTTTTGATGATGTACTTTGCATGGAGATGACTTGGATTGAGCCTTGTTCCTTGGGTTGAGGAGGTCGAGGAGGCCACTAACATTCTTGATGGAGGCCATTCCAGTTATTTCAAAGGTCATTGGGATTCTTTTGGAGAGGATGTTTCACCTATTGGATGAAAGATTGCATCCTTTCGAGAGAACATTTCACACCCTTTCACATGATTGTTGAGTGAGGCGTCCATTTTTGGGAGTCCACACATGCCACACGTGGGAGATTTGCATACCTATGAGAAGGAAATCTTAGAATTTGAGGGGTTTTAACTCATATTGAGAGCATCATTGGGTTTTTTTTAACTCATCCACTCTTGTATCATGGATATTTGATCTATTTTTACCTTATCTCTAGGTTTAGTAAAGAGATAAGGGTATTTTTTATATTTTTTAAGGAGAAAAGCTAAGAAAATATTATTATTGTAATGAGAAGGGTGCTATATCTCACATATAAATAGAGAAGCACTTCTCATTCGAAAATCATTGCTATAACTTGCAGAGAGCACTACTTTTCTACTATTATGACTATATATTTTTTATGTATGGATCACTAGAGCGAATTCTCGAGAATGGTGTCTTGTGGATGCTTTACAAAATTTCATGGATATTCTTGGCTATGGTTTTGTGGATGAATCAATTTCTTGAGAAAGTAGTCTCTTTAAATATTTATGGAATTTATTTTATGAATGATTTTAAGTGTAGTTGTGCTTCTCTAGTGGTGGTGGTGCACTCTCTTTCTATTTTCTTGAACAAGTCCCTTCTTCAATTTTTTTGGAATAATACTAGTGGAATATCTTCCCCTTGAAATATCTCAATGTTTGTAAGACAATAGGTGTATTTGCTAGGATTTGTAGTAGATAACCCTAACTATCACTCTAGTTTGACTTACACTTTCTCAAGAGAGTCTTTAGTTGACCACATATGCCCCGAAAAAGTAGTAGGCACTAGTATTTTCTCATCTAGTCAATATGGAATTTAAAATTTAAAATTTTGTATTTGTTTTAGGGTAAATCTAGGGTTTGTTGAGCTTAAAATTAATTTTCAGCCATAAAAAACCTAGTTGTCTAGGATTTTCTTGCATATTCTTGACCTAAAATCACAGGGTTTTCTTATATGTGTTTGACCTAAAATCATCTCTCTTGTAAAATCAACATAGGTGGTTTATATTATAGTAATATTCGAGCTATATCACTTGGTTTTATTGGGTGTTATATGCTATTGAATTTTCATAATTAATAAGTTACTTAAACCCTAGTTTTATTCCTTATTTTAGCCCTAAATTTCACTTGTTTACAATCTACTTAAGTGGCTGAAATATATTTCTGTTATAACTTGTATACTTTTGTAATTTCTTATCTTTTATGCAAGTTTTACAAAAACCTTTAGTAATTTTCATATTTGTACTATTTTTGGATAGTTTTTCATTAGATAATAACTTGAAAAACCCTCTAAAACATCCCTAAAGTGAGCAAAACCTACATCTGAAATTTACTTTGATTAACCACCTAATCTATAACTCACATGTCATAATCAATTGGTGGTAATTTGGGTTGTTACTTGGGTGGCATAAGACTTAAATTATATTTCCTTAGGAACCCTAGGTGCTACTGAGGAATCCTCCCTTGTGTTGGACTTGTCCTTCACTAAAACGAGGGAAGTCGTTGTCTAGGTGATAGTGGCAACACTTCTAATGTTCCACTAGTATTTGTACCTTATGGAGGCTTTGCACTAAGGTGCGATATTTTGTGATAATAAACATAACTCTTTAGAGATTTATGAGGTGAAATTATCTCTATACACCCCCCATAATGATAGTTTCCTAAATCCCAAGCATAGCCCAAAGTTTCACATATTGTGATTATGTCAATGGATTCATAAATATATCAACAATTTGATCATTTGTCCTATGATAAATAAGAGACACAATTTTCCCCTATACCGACTATTTCAGATAATGGACATGAAGCTCCACATGCTTCATTTTACTACGAGCAACAATGTTTTCAAGGACTCATATTGCACTTCGATTGTTATAATATACTATAGGCAACCCCTTGAAAATAAATTCAATGTAACCCACTAGGTTGTGAATTCTCACTACTTATGTGTTGGCATTAACTAATCCTCTATATTCAACTTATATGGACGATAGTGAAACCCCCTTTTGCTTTTTGTAATACCATACTATGGTTCTAGGACCAACTTAAAACACATAGCCTAAAGTTGTCTTCTTGTCATCTCCATCTCCAACCTAGTTCGAATCAATATAACAAACTAACTAGTCCATATTCTCACTACAATACTTTATACCAAGATTATGTGTACCCTTGATATAGAAAAAAATCCTCTTTTCCACCTTCAAGTGGATATATTTTAGATCCTACATGAGAAAAAAGACCACACTAATAACAAAAGATGTATCAAGTTGTTTGCAAGTCAAATAAATGAAGCTACCAACTAGTTTCCTATAGAGAGTAGCATTGACTTTCGAAGAATCACACTCCTTAGTGATATTCACTCCCAACTAACATGGTGTAGAACATGGTTTACAATCTTCCATTTTGAACCTCTATAATGGATCCAAAGTGATGGGATACATAATTACAACAATATAAATATTGAATCCTAGGAGATCACTTTACTTATCAATCTAGATGCGTAAAGATTTGAGGTGCTATGTATTGTGTATGCAACCAAAAGTCTTATAGTATTGAGATATGTTAAGTTAAGGAGTCCTAAATGATCTATAATTTGTAATGCAACTACTGAAACATATAACTCATTCTGAATATTAAGAATCACATGATTACTCATCGCACCAATTCAAACATTCATTAGATAGTACTCCTTCAAAACAATCAACCCATAACCATTAACTATTCATCCAACATTGGCTAAAACCGGAAATTATTTGAAGATTAACATAACAACATAGTGAAACTAGGATGTAAAAGACATGTAATTAATGGAAAGTAATGAATGGAACCGCAGTACTAGAAATATAGTCTCATTCCAATGAAACATGAAAATAAATAACAAAGGTATTATCAACTTTCCTCCTTGAATGACCCTTTCTCAATTAGGGATTGATGAATCCCTAAATTAAACCCTAACTCATATATGTTAGCACAATAATTTTATTAATAAAAAAGGACTAGAATTACAATTCTAGTCTACAACTTGTAGCTTGAACTTTGTTGTAACTATATGAAAAAGTAGCCTAGATCGAGTTGTTACAACATATATACATAATAGGAGATCTTGTATCCCCTAAAATGGATCCTAGGTAACCCATGATGTTGGAATACTGAGAGGAGGGGGGGGGGTGAATCAATATGAGCACTTTATACCACTTTTACCCGCAATTTGTATTCTTTCACTTTATCAACAATGTTCAAAAATTATCATCAATATATCATCTATGAATGCATTCAATATATATATCATAAGCATGTAATCATAAGAAGCATCACATCAACATCACATCTAGAACACAGTACACCAATATTTACGTGGAAATCCAAATGGGAGAAAACAACATAATGCTTTCTTATATATATCAAGAATTCATTCATAGTAAGCACCGACTTCCCAATTCTCCAACTGAAACTGGAAGGAGGATATAACCCCCTATTTATAGGCTCCACCCTGAAGGAAGATACAACACCCTGAATTCTATGGCTCCAACTAGAAGGAGGCTACAACCCCCTGGGTTCTCTGGCTCCAATCGTAAGGTGGATACAACCACCTAGTTTTCAGGCTCCAACCTGAAGGAAGATCCAACACCTTGATTCTCTGAATCCAACCAGAAAGAGGATAAAAACCCCTTTCCTTAACTCATCCTGTCGCCCTAAAGTATAAGTGTAGACCAACTATCACTACCACAATCACTTCCATTGTCACTGCCACTGTTACTATCACTGTCATTGCCACTGTCACTATCACTGTCATTGCCACTGTCACTATCACATCAATCTGTAATGTGTCAACCTATCACTGTATCCAACCTGTCACATCAAACTGTCCAACCTATCATTTTCACCGATACTCAACCAGATCCTCTCACATGGATCATATACTAAGGACACCTCTCACCAAATGTCCAACATCACCAACACATGCCTCTACCAAACATGTACTAAGATCACCAACATACCATCATAGGGTATGTCTCTCAACCATGTACCAAAGCATGTACCAAACCATCAACTTGTACCATACCAAGCATCAACCATGTACCACAACCTATATCACAACAAGTGCATCAACCATGCACCAACACTTGTACCAAACTGTGCATCGACCATGCACCTCAACCTGTACCATATGCCTCAACTATCAATTGTGTATACCAAGTGCCAATCATGTATCATACCATGTATCAACCATGTACATGGACATCAACACCATAGCATGTACCATATCATGTGCCAACCATGCACATCAATCGTGTACATCAACACCTATACCATACCATGTGCCAACCATGCACATCAACCATATACCATATCATGTATCATATACTATAGACCATATACCATGAAATGTATCTCAACTATATACAATATCCCTCTCAATAATTCCATGGACCATAGGATAAGCCTCATGTATATGCAAATATCACAAATATGTGCCTCTAATAATGAACCATAACAACCATATACCAAGTACCAAGAGTATGTCTCAAGCATCTAACATTATCACCTTAACCATGTACCATCAAGGGCTTCCAAGACATGCCTTAAGCATGTGCCATACCATCCAAGATACAAGCCTCAAATAATTACATCAAATACATACCTTACTCATGAAAGCCTGAAGCATACCATCTAAGCTCATGTAGCAACTGTGATGTACCCACAAACCTTGCTGCAACTCAACCAACCATTCTTCTTCAAAGCTTTGCCTTAGGTCCATGACCTGTCTTCCTGCAAGCTATGGATGTACGTGACCTATACTCCTGTAGCTACTATATGTACATGACCTGTCCTTATGCAACCCGCGTATAACCTCAAAAAACTAGGGTTTCCAGTTTTCTGCAACTCCGAAACTTTCGTTCCTTCAGACTCCTTCCCTGCCTCATAAAATTGTCGTCAGATTCAACCTTAGATTCACTAATATATTTACCAAAAGATAATCATAAGATAGATATTCAATGTAGGTATGTGTGGCCAAATGCAAGAGTCTTTGAGGTGTATTTATACTAATTCTAGGTAATCTCTTTCCTTATTTTAGGGGTTTCTTGTTGGAACCACTTTACCCTTTCACCAAGACATGTAACCAACTAGAGGATTCTTGACCACTCTTTGGGGCTTCTAACTTTACAAGGCCATATCTCCCTAACCATGAGGAACCACGTGGCATTCCACATATAAATGGAAATGACACAATGAGTACTATCCATCTATGATAGTATTACCTACAATTTCATTGTCCTTCATGTCCATATTACTTAATCAAATTTGGGTCCCATAACCACACCTCCGAGGCTACATGTAGACTACATCAAATGTACCCAACTAACTCACCATCAATCTCGATCATACAAATGTCAATCAACTATCCAACATCTCTGGACCTCTCCAAGGGTTGACATCAATCTCCAAAGGTTGACATCAATGACAACTAACTGTCCAAATTAACTATCCAACACATGACTCTATGCAACTACATTTCCTACAAATCAACAAGATGTTTATTTGCAATTATAAGAACTCTTAGTTGTGGTTACTTATATTAAATTTCAAATTAATCATCTAGCTATCATGATTGCTTTTCTAAGCTATCACCCAATGTGCCAATTGAACGCTATATAGCATGTGATGTGTGATTAATTCCTACTCATTGTATCTTAGGCTGTAGGGTTCTAAAGGGCTATGTAGCTTCACTTGGTAAAATTACCATTACTTTAATAAGGCTTTAAAGGATTGCTTTGAATTGATTTGAATAGAGGAAATTCTTCAATAGTAACAAAAAATACTCTACAACATAGATAACTCTCATAAGGGTGGTGAATAAACATAAATAACTCATTTTGCAACATATGTGTTTAATGAATCTAGATTAGATAACTCATGTAACTAAAATATTCCGTTGCATTTTCTCACAATTACACCAACTAGATCAATTTATAGGCAAATATTAGATAAACTAAAATGGCTAAGAATTGAGAATTTTGACAACATTTTAAGCATAGAAAATGAATGTTTGGGGGTTTATGGAAGGAAAATATATAGAAATGGATCATAAAAAAGGTATATTTTTCATGGGTCAGCATACTCCCTAACTAAAGGGTTGCATGCCCCCGTGCAATAGAAATGTACAAAAAAGAAACAAAATTTAGAATGACTTACTAGTCTTTGTCTCCACTCTTTCACTTCTAGTTGTTCTGCTAAACATATGTCCTTGATATTATACATTATGAAATGAGTAAGTCCTTCATTACCATAATATCATCAATCCTATTCTACTTCCCTCCATATTTCTTCTTTTTCAACAATATTAATCTCTCCTATGCTTTCCCAGTTAGGAATAAGATGTAATAACAACATAAATTTCAATCTCATTACTATCCAGGTAAAATATACTCTTTGGAGAGTATCAACATATAATTGGGCCTTAGAGAGGGATTTCTTGAGCCTTAGAAAGGAATGTGGTTCTACTCTTTTTATCCTAGGTGCAATATCTTCCCATCTTGACTGAGAACAATGCAACAACTTGTTCCTTGATGTTTTCATAATATTGTGATATTGTGCAAGTGCCTCTTGATGTACCTTCTCCAATATAGGTATCACCTATGGATATAAAATAATTCTAGTGTCATTGGTTAATGATTCTCTTGTTTTATTACTTTCTAATCTCACCCATAAATCAACTCCTAAATTCTTAGCTTTGTATTTTTGTACTTTAGCAAACCTTTTTTTCTCATTTTGCAACTAAGAGACAAATGCTCTTAGTTTCACATCCCCTACATAAGGATCAGGGGACCATCTGAGGCATTGTGACACCAGATTATTGTGTAAATAAAATTCACATAGCAATTTTTATTTCATTGAAGTACAACTGTGATATATTTTATAGAGTTCCTTTGGTTTTCCAACTCAAAAGGTAGATGAGACACAAATCTCTCTAGTAAAAACTTAAACCATTATTCCCCAAGGTAGAATGTGTACACCCTAGTAGGTGGTCTAAATGATAACATCTTATCTGCATATTTTGTATCCTTCTCATTCAATATTTCGAACAAGATGATCTTATCACCATTTTAATCCATTTCTTCTTATTGTTTATATTATTCCCTCCTTAAACTAAATTTTTTAGCTTCAACCTACTTCGTGGTATAAAAATGGTGCATTTTCAAAATATTATATTTTTCTTTCAGAGAGGAGATTACTTGGCTATAATGTTCAACTAAAATAATCCCCATGGTCATTTGATTTTGTAATTTCCTTCCACTTTGTAGTCTCTTCATCTAATATTTTGAGTTGAATAGGCAACTAGTCTTTGACCTTCTTAGTTAACACAATAGTAGGCTCAATGTCTGTTTCATCTCCTTGGGGATGTGATATGGGGTCTATTGTTCATTTTATTGATCATTCCCTAGTCCTTGAAAATATGTTCTTCTCTCTACTCTCCTCTACTATGGGCACCCTTGATTATGTCAAAGATTCAAGATCTAACTGAATAGAGGAATCTCTAGTTTGGATTAATAACACAACAATATGTGAAGTAGAGAGTTCCACTTAATCAACCCATGAAACCTCCACTCTTGCTTATTCCTCTTGTATAAATTTCATTTTTTGTGAACTTCTAACCATATGTGGGGTTTGAATAAATGGATATGATGTGTTCTCATCAGATATTTTAGGCTCAATCTGTCTCTTATAAGACTTTCCCTTAGGAGATTTATTCTTCAAGGACTCTGTAGCTTTTTTATGAGACTATTTCTTATGAGATTTCGCTTCTTCAATTTTTGTCATATGAACTACTTCTCCAAGTAAACCCACAATTTGTTCTTATGTTAATCTAGGGAATTTACTAGATAAAGTATCTTATTGGAAATGAATTATTATATAATTTTTCATCTATTTTGGTACTTTTCGGGTGGGAAAATTGGAGTTATTGGCTTGTAGGTCCCATTTTAGGGGTAGTTCCCACTTTGGTGATTTGGGTTCCATAAACTTTTGAAGCCTATTCGAGGCATCAAACAATGTTTTTTTGGGGTAAAAAATTTGTGAACAAATTTCCCAACCTCTTGACGCTCTTCTACACATTGAGATGTTTTCAACAACATGAAGATAACCTCAATCAGGGTTTGTATGAGGAAGTTATGCCTCTTTCCATTTGACCTATTTCATTGACCAACATGATACCAAGTGGATGCTATGTTAGCTTACATTACTCACACATGTGAAGCTAGTCACATTTGGGTTTTCAAGAAGAATATAGAGGGTCCAAAACCATGACCCTAATTGTGAGTTGAGGCATGCAAAACCCCCTAATCATAACCCTAGAGGACTATCAAGACATTGCTAAATACTGGGCTAGTAGGATAAGAATGGGCTCCTTTATTATTGTATTGCTTATTATTTCATAGTAGAGTAGAGAATTAGGAGTGGAATATGAAATCGAATATATTGTAGCATCCATACAAGACACAATTTCCATGGAAACTCCACAATCAATTTATTTTCTTTGTATTTGCATTTCATAATTGAGAAGAAAAGAGCAAGGTATATGCCTCACCTTTTAGTTGTCTTTTACCCACACTAGGTTTTCCCATGGTACATCTATGTGTTTATAATGTGGATGGTGTGTTATTAGCTTAGCTTCTTTCATTTCAGTTTTAGTTTATTTCAATATTTTGTGCTCTAAGCTAGTAATATTAATTATAATCCTCAAGTAAAAAACTGCATAATAAAGATTGCAAAATATTGTAATATATATTGTGACAAACGATTCCAATGGAATATTCATGGTAGTTTATAGATTAGAATCAATCAACATTAATATTACAATTCCATGATGTGCATGGCCACTAATATTACTTATTTGGACTTCAATAACCATCCTTTCAATGGAATGGAGTAAAAAGTAAGGAATGCTTATGCATTGATGATAACATAGATGCATTAGAAATTTAAAGTGATAATATATACTTGAATATGCCTATCTTCACAATTAAGGTACCTTAATATATGAAGTGCCACCATATCCCATGGTGTAGGTAAGGTGAATTTCTTTACTCCTTACCATGTATAAACCATTATTCCATAGGTGAGCATGAAATTCTCCTTTGACTCATATGACTTTATTTGATTATTGACCCAATGCTCACCTAATGTTAGGCCTCTAGCCCCAAAGATAGATTCTTCAATGATTTGTATCTCCAATCCCTTGATAATTGAAATTCACCCTTGAAAGTAACTTTTTGAAATGTTTTGCTTTGAAATTTTGAGAAAAATCTAGTGTGATGGAATCAATATAACCATGTAACCAATCAACTAATGTCATCCATCTAGAATCTTCGAATATTTTTAACATAATCGGATTACTATGTAATGTCCCTTTCCAAATGATATCTCCAGGAGATTGACGTAATATCCTAAGTGATTCTTGTAGGCTATAGTGAGTGGAAAAAGGGGATTAATTAATTATTTAATGTCATAAGGGTGGAAATGTAAATTTTTAAAAGTGACATTGAGTAATTAATAAAAGGGGTGTTTTAAGTGACTTAAAGTTTATAAAGTCACTTTACTTTATTAAAAGGGTCCAAAAAGGGCCAACGAACAGATAAAAGGAAAATGAAGGTGCACTCTCTCATTATGCATTGTTATTTTCTGAAAACGATTTTTGAGAGAGCTCTTATGGATTTGGCTCTTAGGACAAAAAAACCTAAAGAAGAAGATTGGTTTTGGTGGTGAGACTATCCACCCTAGCTGATTATAGAAAGAAGATCATTCAGATCTTCTCCTTTTTCTTCATTAATGGCGGAATAAATCTTTGTTGGCTAAGTTTTACTATGTGTGGTTGAGTTTGTCTTGTTGACAACTGATTTTCTTGGGTAGGGGTCAAATTTACTTGAGGAGGTTGAGTTTATTTTGACCAAGGGTGATTTTCTGTATTGGAGATTAATTATTGGCTTGTTGTGGCGAGTTTGTGTGTTGGCTATGGTGTTTTCCTTGGCTGGGTGAGTTGCGTCAGGTATGGGCCAAGTTCTTTGTCAAAAGGGCCCAATTTACCATTGTAGGAAAGTCATTCCATTTGCCTGATGAGCTGAGTACTGTAGGGATCAATTTACTTTGTTGGAGGCTAAACCCTTGATTGTAGGGGTTGATTTAATAGTGCTGGAGTAGATCCCTTCGAATTTGGGCAAGTTCTCTTGTTCTATGATCGAGATTTCATATCTAGGGGTCACATCCTTTGTGTTGGGTGAAGCATTTAATCCAGAGGTCGAGTTTATACACAGGTTGGGTGTATTTAGTGGCCAACAATTTTCTTTTAGTGTTGAGTTGAGTATTTGAATAGTAAGAGCCAAGTTCACATTTTCTGAGCTGTTGTACATGCTTGAGGGGCCAATTTCATCATTCATATCTTCATCTTGAAATTGTTGTGCCATACCATCACCTATAGGTAGATTACCTTAGTATTCTTATAAAGGAAAACATACAAATTGTATCAGGTTCCTTATTTTATTATTATTGTTCTTCTATATGCTCAGAGCTTAACATATTTGCAACTATCATAAATATTAATGCAAATAAGTACTTTGAGTTTTGAGATTTGTGTTATCTTGTAATCTTAAGTAGAGATAATATTCATAAGTAAAATTTTGGTAGAATGTTCATATGAAAACTATTTGATATTATGTTTACACCACTAAAATAGAAGAAAAATCCAAAAATATTGTAAGGAATATTACAATGGTATCAGAGCCTTAGTCCTGCTAGCATGAGCGGGTTTATTAATTCATGAGGCAAGAATATGATGGGTATATAAATTACAAAAGTAGAAGGTAGTGAGGGGTAGAAAATATATTTGACCAAGAAGAAGAAGTAAAAGAGAACCAGCCAAAGGAAAAACAAGAAGGAGACATGGGGGGAAATAATGAGGACAAGGCCTTGCAAATCCTAGAAGGTTTAGCCAGTGGGAAGAAAAAGTTGGCACGACTCTTGAATTAGTTAATTGCGAGTAACCAATCAAACCAAAACCATGGGGGTAACAATTGTTTGGGAGGCACTAATGGACACAATGGGAACCAAAACCATAGAGGTAACAATGGTGCAGGGGGTTCCAATGGGAATAATGGGAATCATGTAGAAGGAAACAAAAATCACATTCCCACATAAGTTGGCACTAGGAACATCGATAGAATAATTCCTAGACCACTTATGCCTCAGTTCATGGGGAATCAATAAACATGGAATCAAGGGAAACAAGGACAAGGTGAAACCTTTGATGATTATTGGAGGGAGTACCAAGCTCTTGGTGAGGATTTTCAGGTAGGCATGTCACTACAATATTATTGCAATATCAAGTACAAGAATAGACCAAGGGAGGTCAACATGGGTCAAAAAAACATTTATCTCATGAGAAAGGTTTGGAATCTCACCATTCCCTCCTTTGATTTTTCTAATAAGTGCACAGCTAGAGCATGGGTTCAAAATTTGGACACATAGTTCTAACTTAACACCATGTTGGAGGCAAAAGCGATTAAATTCGCTACCTTGCATTTGGATGGAGAAGCCCATGAGTGGTGGTACCATGTATTGGTCAATCTAGGACATGATAGCATTATCTTCTATCCAGACTTCACACATAAGTTGATGGAGAGGTTTGACAAGAAGGATCCATAATTAGATTTTAGGGAGTTGGCACAAATCAAATAGGTTGGGACACCAGATGCTTACAACACAGAGTTTCTGAGGCTTGCAGTCACCGTGGAAGATATATCTGAGTAGAGGTTAGTGATGTTGTTCACTGAGGGTTTGTCCGAGCCACTGCATGGTTGGGTGAAGGAATTCAAACTAGAGACTATACATGATTCCATCATTAGGACATGGGACATGGAGGATGCATTCTCAAAGAAAAAAACATTCTCCAAACTATTCATTCCATAGAAAGGCAAAGATAAAAAACCTTTTCAGAAAGAGGGGATTGGTAAGGAGAAGTTGGATGAGGTAACTCATAACGAGTTGAGAAGAAATAATCTTTTATTTAGTTGCAAAGAACCATGAGAACCTGGACACAGGTGTATGGGAAAAGGTAAGGTGAGCTATATATAGGTGCACTCAGACAATGATGTTTTTCAATAGATACAGGATGTTGTTTCCAAAAAACATATGCATAATACTTAAAGTAATAACAACAGTATTGCAAAAAAAGAAATAACCCAAACAACAACAATAACATGAAAACATGGGTTTGATTTCTAAATTTTGTTGCCCTGCTACATAGATTGACCACGGGTGAGGTTTAAGGCGATCTTCTAAGGAAGAATATGACTCCTACATCGTACAAATAGACCTATCCAAAAGAAATAAACTCCCCTTTAGTAAAGTCAACCCTTACAGACATAGATTCAATCACTACTCCAAGGAATTTGGCCTCAACAATATAGGGTTCTATTCCCAAGGAAAATACGACCTCTGTTCAAGATAAATCAACCCCTCCTCTACAAAACTCGATGCAACAATGGTAAGTCTTACCCAACCAAGAGAAATAGGGGCCCCAATGAGATGAATCTCGCCCAAAAATGAGTTTGAACTCTCTACAACAAGGGTTCAACCTCTCTACTTAGAAAATTCACCCAACACATAAGAAATCTCCCCCCTAGCTAGAAACTTGACTCAACAAGAGAAACTTGGCCCCCAAGTTATGAAATTTTTTCCCAAAACATTAAAAACACAACCACAAAACTCTACTTTCCTCCTTCAAGCAAAATCAATCCCTATGAATGAAAACTCAGCTGCCAAAGATGAAATACTCAACCACACCGAAGCACAATGAATAAATATGAATGATCCCTTCTCTATGATCGGCTAGGGTGGCTAGTTTTTCCACCAAACCCAATCTCAATATCCTTCTCTAGGGTTTTTCATCCCAAGAGCCAAAGCCACAAGAGCTCTCTCAAAATTCATTTTTAGAAAATACCAATTGCATAATGAGAGAGGGCACCCTCATTCCTCTTTTATTCTCTCGTTGACCCTTTTACCCTTTTTATAAATTTAAGTCACTTAAAACACCCTTTTTAATTAATTATTCAATGTCACTCTAAAAATGTTACTTTTTTGCTGCGATGATTTTAAATAATTAATTAATCCCTCTTTTTCCACCGACTATAACATGCGAGAATCACTTAGGCTATTACGTCAAACTCTTGGAGAGATCATTTGGAAAGGAATATCACATACTATGAAGCAATTTGGTGTCAGTGTGTTCTCTTTTATTCAACCCTCTTCCTATTTCTACTCTACACTGAAGCTCTGTGATAAGTTTCATGACCAAGGCACTCTTATCTTCTCAACTTTGATGCAACTTTAGTGCTTTTGAGATACAAGAATGGATTATTGAGAATAATTAAGTTTTTCAGTCCCCCCTTTCTATCTTGACATACAAAATTTTAATTATGATATGGCCATTGATACTTTTAGTAATCATGCTAGTGAATGATTTCAATAGCTTCACAACATCACTTCAAAACCACCACATCTTCTCCATCACTTTCCCTCTTGGTAGCAATTATCATATTTTCAATAAAAAAAATGTCACATGCGTCTTCACCATTAAATATAAACATCTACTCATGAGAATTATGAGATTGTTGATGATACAATAACCTTCCCTGCAACTGAAGTTTTCATCCATCCTCGAGCAATAGTGGAAGTTATACATAAGGTCCCGTAAAGGGTGGGGAATGAATGTTGAAGCTATCAACAAAATTTAAATGTGTGGGGATAATAATAACAATAATAACAATAATATCAATAATATCCATATTAAATTAACCCATTATTTAATTTGAAAAATAAATGGTTACTTTTGTTACCTATAGGAATCAATGCTCAAGAGGCGTAATGTAGACCTAGTCATTCTTGAGCAGGTCAAAACGCTTCAATATTTACTCCATTTAGAAGAAGCTTATAGAATGATTGAGTCATCATAAAGATTTATAAGACACTGATAAGGAACATTAAAGGACTCAACACAATTCTTAAAATATAAATATAACAATATCATGTAACAAGTTGGGATTCCGCAACAGTAAACAAATCATGGTAAAATGGGTCTAAAACAACTACTGCAATAGAATTTTGTAGCAATCATTTTTCCCATTAAAAACTCAATAGATCATTGTTTTTGAAGCCATCTACTACTTTTAGGTGCCCAAAAAGTGTTCTCACCACAAAATTATTAATTTTTTAGAAGAGAACTCACCAACAAACTAGTTTTCTAAGGCTCTTTTGTCTTATGATGCCCTAGAGCGGTTTTCATCACAAGATTTATTTAATTTAATTTATTTATTTTTGAGATGGTGAGTGTTGGAGCCGCCCTTGTTTTTTTAGCCCGTCACAATTTTCATTTTTAATGCTTTAAATCTAAAAAATGGTTTTCTTTTTCCCTTTGAGATATCGAGATCTCTGAAGCTTTATCACGCAAGCAACGATGATTATTCTACTCTCGAAACAAGTCCTACCTTTCGTAGAAATGTTTCATTTTTTTGTTCTATTTCGGGATCTCGCAGGTCGGATACTATAACTCATGTAATTCTCACATCCCGAGTCATGAAACGACGAAATCATTTTAACTTTCACTCAAGACCGTAACGAGGGTAAACTTTTCCCTAACTCATGATTAAACGTCGTCGGGGTTTCGCGCCTCGACGTTCGCCAAACCCAAAAATTTATTTTCATAGCCCCGATAGCCGAGAACACGAGGTCCTTATTTGATTGAATCGTGTCAAGGTTAAGGGTAAAAGATAAACCATGGTAAAAGATTCTCTCGACATTTCGCCAGTCGGCACTATCTTTTTCGAAAGTTACACCGCCTAAACCTCGACTCGCGAAATCACGATGCAATTATAACGTGATTAATTAATCACTTAATCTAAGATTATCTTCCCTTTAATTAAGTCATGTTATCGCGATCTCGCGGTTTCGCAACTCGACATGTAAATCTCCAAGAAACTCATCTTCGAAGCTCCGAGTCGCGATATGGCGAATATAATAATTATAAAATTAATCAAGCCCCAAATCGCGATTACTTTTAATTAACCAAAATCGATCTTCGCAGTCTCGGGTGTTAGAGACTCAAAATGTTAAAGGAAAATCCCCGATATAGTGAGTACCAAAACATTGTTAACAAGAGTAAAACCGAATTAATTAAGCTAAATCAATGAATATCCCGCGTTTTTATGTCCGCACGATTTACACGGTAGCCTTTTCCTCCATGCGCCAACTGAGAGTTTAAAACCGCCAAAATTTATGACATTGATGAGGAAATAGGGTAAATCGATGTATAAGATTGGATTTTTATGACATAATTTATTTCCAAAGGTGATTTGACAGCCTTGTTCTGAAAGGTACCGAGTCTTTTGAGTATATATCAGAGTTGTATTTCATTATAACAAATGCATTTTCATAGCACGCTGAGCTCACCACCTCTGAGTAAACTAACTTCTGTATGTATACGCAGTTCTATCGCAGAAGAGCTAAAACGCAAGCTTCAGCCATGGCTCTGCGAAAAGCAGCAAAGGCGAATGTTGAGGTTTCAGGACAAGGCTCAGACAATTTCTCGGATACTTCACCCCGAAGTATCAACTCGGTCCGAAATTGGTCATATGTTTCATATATTCTGCAAGCAAAATTGGTGGATTATTCCGACGATTCCGACGACAACGAAAGAGATGATTTAACCACCAAGTACAAAATAGTTGTCCAATCCAGAATGCACAGAGTAGCCGCCAGACCGCGGTTGCTTCCATATTACGATATGGTCCGATGGGCATTGGACCATGTGGACATACCGACCAGGACTATCATGAACAAGCAAAGAGTCACCATCGAGACCTTCAGGCCGGAGCATCTGCAAACCATGTACAAGCTGCCCGCGACATCCGACCACACATATGGCACTGAGTTCTGGGAATAATTCAAGGAAAAGGAATGCAAAGAGTATGACAAAACCATGTCCAGTTTGATAAAGGATTGGGTTTCAAACACCGCGAATTTCAGAGTTGATACCCACGACATATATTCAATCGCTTCGTTAGAACCGCAGTACAGATATGTGGCCATGATGACATGTCGGTTATATGGGAAAGAGGACACATCGCATTTTTTCCTTGCGTGGGTGCCTCAAATGTTTCGGGTCGCCGAAGGCTGTTCTTTTGACTAGGCAAAGATGCTTTCAGATAGCTTGACCAATCGGGTCACAGAGTATCGGGAGCAGAAGGAGAATGGGAAGGCGTCGTCATTTTTCATGTCTGTGTACATTATGGATGCAATTTGTTCTATGACAACATTTCTATTGATGAACTGGAGTTGGACTTCGGCCGAAGATGAACCCATACATGCATATCATGAAAAATTATGGGAAAACAAAGCAGAAAATTTTGCTTATGAAATTTTTAACTGGGTAATGGTGCCCCTTCACATCGCCATTTTTGGTCACCCGCCACCCCGTATCTTGGACAACATAGTGAAAAATATGAGCAGCATAGAGGACTGGTACGTAGAGGCAGAATTTTCATACCTCAGAGTTTTCGGGGCTTCTGTTCCCCCACATGTGCTGCCATTGTTCATTCCCGATAAGCTGGCTTGTCGTGAGGTTGCTCGACAGACGATAATTGGCGGTGTAAGTAAAGAGCTTAAAGGGTACTCAAAGAAGGTATGCCTGTCTTTTCCTATTCATTTGAATTCCTATTCTTTATTAGATTTCGGGCATGCCAAAGCCGAGGCGACAGCCCTGGAAGACCTAAATTTGGTCTCCATCGAATACAAGAAGCACGATCCACAGAGGGTCGTGAGAAATCATTTGGCTAATTGCGGGCTCAAAATATTTGAGCATGAGAATTCACCCTTGGATGACATTTTCCGAGGAGCGAGGTCCTATGAAGAAATTCTAGCCCGAATTCAATCCTTGGCACCTGAGGAAAGAGCCGATGTATTGAAGTTCCAGGAACACTGACGTAGCTGTCTTCCCACTATGTTGTGAGGGGATAGTCCAGGTATTCTGGAGACAAAACAAAAGGATGCCGAAGGTTCTAAAGATGCAACTCCTGACCAAGGAAAACAACAGGACAAGGAGGAACAAACGAAGAATCCAGAGATAGAGATAAAGACTCCAGAACCGCCAAAGAAGCAGAGTCCGGTCGATACTCCAGGAAAATCAGTGAAACAAGTCGGATAACCCATCACATTAGTCACACCCTTGTAGTCAACACAGGGAAATATCAGTGAGGGATGGATATTCAATGAAGAGCTGATGCCCATAAGAGTAGAAAAACTCCCTCCAAATGAGTTTTTCTTCGATAAAAAGAGAAAGGCAGTAGTGAAAAGGGAATTTTATCAAGAAGGAGAGTCGACTACAAAGAAATATAAAGTCATAACTGATGGAAAAGACAAGAAAAATGAGCAATTCTCCACTGAGATAGCAGGGACGTTAGGAGCCTATGCCTCGGTGAATCAGTTTTCAGTTGGGCTCCTAAAAAACCAACTTAAAAGAAAAAAATCGCCTAATTAAGACCCTTGAATCCAGACTGACCACAACAATAGAGAATGCTAAAGATCAGGCGAGCATGGGAATAGAGCAGGTCAGATTGGACGATAAAAATGAAATAGAGATGCTCAAAACTAAGCTTGAGCAAGCACAACTGGTGGTCCGGGATGGTCGGATGCAAGCGATCCATCGGAGGAATTTGATCGAGCAGCTGCAGGCTAGGGTGGAGATCGCCAAGAACAGAATGATAGACATCGGGATGTTCAAATCCTAGGCGATCGAGATTCGGAGCAGAATCTCTGCGGCCCAACAGAATTTTCTCGCCAAGGTGGAAGCGATTCGGGAAAACTGTCTGTTGGTCAATCAGGTTTCTGAGAACTTATCTTCCAGAGAAAGGGATGCCAAAGCGGCTCGGGTCACCTTCCAAGAGGTGGTGATAGCCACGAACAATAGGGTTTCAGCAGGTACTCCCAGGCTCACCATTTCATAACAAACCAGAGGAAATATTATGTTAAAGGAATGGGAGCATAACATAGCCGAAGGCAAGCAACAAGCCCAAAAGATAACCGACTCCTTGGAGGAGGCCTTTAATTCTACAGATGACGAGCTACTGGGCATTGACAGCGGGTGCGATGCTGAAACGCTAATGCAAATGAATGTGGAAAATATCTCGCTTGATCTGAAGGATAAAGAAGAAAGAGATTCGGCCGATATCTCTCATATGACTATGGTGGACATAGTCCAAGTGGATAAATGCATGATCAAACCCAGCACGCAATTATGCGCCATCGACATCATCAACGGACAGATGGAGGACAGGCTGCAGCAGTTAGCCCGAGAATGTTACTTCTTCGAAGCCAACTGTCAAGCAGAACCATCGCGGCTAATATCTCAGCTGGTGGAAAGATGTATCGCTTGTACCGAGCTCGCGCAATGACAAACATCTGGCACCAAGTGAGGATAGAGCAGGAGAAATGGAGCGATTGCACTTCTCCCTGTCATAACCGAAATTTTGTGACTATTGAGATTCTACCTTATTTGTAAAATTGTATAAATATATCACATAAAGAAATAAACAGGGCTGGACCTTTTTGTGTCGTTTGTAACAGAGTTTTTTACATTTGAGAGTTAATACAAGCAAATCTGAAGATTCTCAATTCCGCCACGACCATGTTACAAGTTTGCTTCTTTATATCTCATATTTCATTTCATTTCATATTCTTAACTGATGTGCTTCGTTATACTTTAGTACAACCACTACTATAGTGAATGAAATTTGGTTTTCTGTAATTGTTTACTGTTTTTCCTCTGTACCAGCTATCAAGGGGTGTAAGACCAGTCTGCATTTTCAGAATTCTACATATATTCTTTGTTACATTGGTTACTTCCTTACATT
>ML791904.1:203668-259258 GCA_009831015.1 Picea engelmannii
TTATCAACTTAATTAATCAAACCTGGAACTTGGAGCCTTGTCCTCAAGAATGAGTCTGCTTCTTCAACCTGTCTTCTGTACTAAGACAATATGATATCTCTGATAGCATTTGTAGGTAGTGGCACCATCTGGTAGCAGCGATAATGATCACCAACTGTTAAAAACTTCAAGTGTGATTGAAGCTGGTACTACGACTGATACTTCAACTGCAATTGATAATGCAACTACAACTTAGGGTTTTATGAGGAAACCCTAATTTTTCAAACTTGAAATTTTGAAATTATGATCCAGGGGATATATGCGCTGAGCTGAGGCGAGTAAGCTAGTGCATTCAGATTTATGAAAATCCAGCTTTTACCCCCTCAAACTTGACTATTATATTTCTGGACTAGTGCTTTTGGTTTTCTGGTACTTCTAGTTTTTTGCTAATTCTGGTACTTCTGGTACTTTTGGTTTTCTGGTTTTCTAGTAGCAGTGAAAACTAGGGTTTCACTTTTCGAGAGATCTACCCACCGAAAATGTGCGCTGAAGGTGATAAAGAACTCCTTGGGTTAGGGTGGACTTTTCTAGATGGTTTTGAGGTTGAAACTCTTCTTCAATAAAAAACCCTAATTTGCATGTACGAGAACAATGCCGTTTTTCTCTTTCTCTTGTGAAAGATGCTCTCTTCAGCTTAGATCTAATACCATGTTAAGGTTTAAGCTATTATTATGTTTCTTTTATTTCATTAGATAACCATAGCATAAATAGGATCACTGAGAAATACACAATCATAAGAGACACATCATTTATCCTGGGAAACCCTCATGGGGAAGAAAATTCAGCAAAAACTTTCTTAATATAGATAGCCAATACAATGCCAAGAGATAACTCAAACAAATACAAAAAGTCCTCTCCCAAGAATGTGCACCTCTCTCTCTCTGTTCTTCTCCAACTGCAGCTGCAGACTTGCGCTCTGATCATCAAGTGAGTGAGTGAACAAATGAGGTGCTAGCCTCTCTTATTTATATAATCTGGCACGTGTGAACTGGGGTGTCTTTTCATTGGCTGGGACGACTTCTCATTCTAGGTGGTTATAACCACTTTAATATATTATGGGTGGTTATAACCACTTTAATATATTTTGGGGATGACTTTTCATTTATCCCATTACAATTAGGGTTTGACCAATCCACAAAAGGGGTTTTGGTCAATTACAATACCCGACATGATGAATCTGCAAAAGGGGATTGATCTAATGAATAATACATCAATAATAATTAGAATACTCTTTGCAGTTACATTATTTCAACACAAGATAGGGATTATCAAACAAAAAGAATAATGTAAGACTATTCAATAATCTATTGAATAAAGGAGAATGTTAGTCCAGGAAATATCTCAAATCCTAGCAACAACTGGAAAATCTCTACATCTCAGGAGGAGAAAATCCTGACAACCATCAAGAACATACCTGCATTGTAGGAAGTGATAGAAGAACAAAAATTCCATGTGCAACATCAAGAATACCTATAAGATAACAAAGATCCATGGAAAGCATTTGATGAAGAGCATATGGAAGAACCCGAGAATGAGGAATTTATACCATGCTTGTCATCAGATCCTTTGTGCATTCAGGAGTGCAATGGGAAGATTTCAGAAGAACTTTGTTGGATGATGAAGGGAGACATCCAACCCATTTCAAAAACACAAGAAAGACAAAGGAACAATGACTACATTGAAACTTGGTTCCAGACAATCAACAAACATCGATATTCCTCCATTATTCAACATTTTTTGGCACCATATCAATCAACGCAACTAGTTTCTCATATCTTGGCATCTATAAAGGTACATTTTTCAAATTTGGATATGAGTCTACTTGAGATCGTGTTAGGAACATGGCTCCATTGGAAGTATTCCTACACTTGAAAGAGGTTTTTCTTCTTTTAGTAGGGTAGGATATCATAGAAAAATAACATGAATAAAATAGTAAAGAAAAAAATAAGTCTAGTTGTGAAAATCGGGTTATAGGAGCAACTAGACACAAGTTTTTCTTGAAAACTAGGTAACTAGTGGGAAAAATTCTCAATAAAAGTTATGCATGATGGTTCAATCTTGTATTATGGTTCTTCAAAATCATTTTTGTTTTTCTCATGACGAATGATGTGGGATTCATTAAGGCTCATCTTCCGATAGATATTGTCCCATCGACTCCAACACATCATCTGAGATTGAGATTATAAATATTTATAAGTACCTTGGGACTTGCATACATCAATGGAAAGCCTCTTCATTGTCAAAACTGGGAATTCATCAAGGTATCTTGATTGACAGATCTTGCAGGTGACTTGACTCCAACACATCCATTCGTGCATGTCAGGATGTACTTAGGTACATTGACACTTGTTTTCATCACTGGTGAGTTGTCTTACATTGGTTAACGATTTACATTAATGGTTGGTAATCCATGAATTATTTCTATGTTAGACTTCAAGTAAATTTATTCACATAGATTGAATTGTACCAATAGGGGTTATATGTAAATACTATATGGTTTATGGTATCAACAACAACTCACAACAATCATTTTCTTCTTCTAAAATGTTTCCTGTAATAACAATTAAACAATATGTCTATATATCGTTCCAATAAAAGATTGTCATTCAATCTTAAACAACAACATGGTTTATGTAGTATAGTTTGGTTTCACTGGTAGCCACCACAATTCATTTCCATTCTATTTCATTTTCCAATAACCAACAGATTTAGATCAACAATCATAGTCCACATAAACCTTGCTTATTTTTAGAATTTCAAAGTGTTCTCTTGGTTCCAAGTGCACATCATTTTCAGATTATAGTCTCTCTTCATGGTTCCTACATATTTAGCATCAACACCAATATAAGATCCAAATGAAGAAATGAATAAGTTGATAAGCATAAAAGAGTTGAATGAAGACATTACAACAAACATCCAAGGAGAAAACATTCATAAATCAAGCATCCAAGTTGTAGATATACAAGTAGCAGACATCCAATTTGCAGCCATCAAAAGAACATTCAAATTGCAAGCCTACAAGCTAAAGTAACTGGTAAATCAAAGTTTGGTATTTTGATTTGTTAATAAAAAAATTGGAGTAAAACTAAATTACTTATATGATTCTTTGTGGCCTATTTAAAAGTAAATCTATTTCACTACACTATCAACCATTCCACACCTTGACCACATTATTAATCTATTATACCTGTTGGAAACACTTGTTTTTTTTTTTGAATACTTTATTTATCAAGGTTGGAGCTGCCTACTTTCTAAGTAATGAAATGATACACTTAAGCCTAAAAAATCGGTTTTCGGGACCTCGTAGATCTTACGGTTATACCTACCAAATCCCCAGTACCCCGACGTGCGAAATGGCGAATATTTGGTTTGGTCTTAATCACCTTTTTATTTACCTCGTGTTCTTGCATCGTGGGGGTCACACGTTGAATGTCCTTCGAACCTCTGACATGCGAAGTTGCGAAGCCATGTTAAGTCAATCTGGTAAATGACGGAATGCCAATATTTTTAAGTCGCGGTAATCTTTATCGCGATTTTGCGACTCGGTGATTGCTACCTCATAGAATGACACATTTGTGGCTCCGATCCCCGAAGTCGCGATATTCATAAATTAATCATGGTTTTTTAAAATCCTAAGCCAGGTCACAATTAATTTACAAAATTGTGCTATCGCGATCTTGGGGTTCGTGGCTCGAAGAATAAGGGTAAAATACCCGACGTTGCGAACGCCGAAAGGGGGATTAAGGACTAACACACTTAATCAAAAGGCCGAACTAGATAAATTAACACTTTAAACAACCTCCAACCCGTACAAACCTACAGACTGAAAATTAAATGTTGTTACGATCCTCCCGAGTCACATTTTTTCGAAAATTTATTGCATTTATTAGAATTTTAGTGAAATGATTGATAATAAGATCTCGCTTTATTTCCAAATCTTTCTATTAAATGTTTTAAAAAAGCTGCAAGCAAAGACTCACACAGACTTAAGTGCTCAAAGCGTAGAGTTTTCCATCATTATCTTATGTTTGCTTTCTAATTTGCGCAGAGCCAGTTTTACCAAGATAACCTCCGTGTGTGCTTTTATTCTTGTGATAGGGTTTCTAATTGCAAGGTTCCATACCATGGATCCGCGAAAACATCCAGGGTAGCTACCGAGGTTCCATGTCAAGGTTCATATATCATTTATGACACCTCGCCTATAAGCATCAATACTGTCAAAACGTGGACGTATGTTTCAAATATTCCGCACTCCGAGTGGATAGATTGTTCAGACTATTCCAACGATAACGAGAAAGATGATTTTTCCACCAAATACAAAATCATTGCTCAGTCAGAAATTGATCCAGGTGGATATCGGTGGCCACCCACCTTTTCCAACTGGCTCAAAACAACTTTCTGGCAATTTTGGCAATTTACTATTTTTAGCAGTTTTTAACTTCCGGGGCCATTTTGAGGGCCCAAATGAAGGTTTTTCGAGATCAAGGTTCTCAATGATAGTCGAAGGCATACTTGAGCCCCCAAAATGAATCTCCTCGATGATACCTTTCCAACGAGCTATCACATGCCTAAAACAAAGATCGTATGCAAAAGTTACGACCCCGGGAAGTTGATGTACTCACTTACTCAAACGGGGCCCACATGACTTTTGGCACTTCATCTCCTAAGGTTATATTTGTGGATGTCTAGGAATTTTGTCATTCCTATTTATTGTGAAAAGGCCTCCAGAGCCTCATTGTAATCATCTTCTTGCGAATGCGAGTAACCGTCACATCTCTTCTTAGAGATAAGCTGCCACCATTCTAGCGAGTCTTTCATTCTGTATTTTTACAGTCTCTGTACATTTCTTTCATTAATAGAAATCATGTATTACTGTATATCTGTGTTTATGGTTTCATCTCTGATACATTTTTTTTATATTATTGAACATCTGCGATATCTTTGTGCATTTCTTTATTATATCTCCGATCTCATTTCGTGCCAAAAATAATCTGGATCAGAAATGCACAAGATAGCAGCAAGGCCACGAATTTTTCCCTATTATGATATGATCAGGTGGGCACTGGACCATGTGGATATCCCGACTAAGACGATATTCAACGAGCAGAAGGTGGCAATTGGGAAATTCTGGCCAGAGCATTTGCAGGCAATGTATAAATTGTCTCCCACACCAAACCTTACTCACAATGCCGAATTTCTAAAGGGTTTCAAAATGAATGAATGCGAGCAATTTGGGAAAACCTTATCTGATTTAATCAAGGATTGGGTTTCACACCCTGTGAAATTCAGGGCCGATACTCATGGAATTTATTCAATCTCGTCGTTAGCACCATAATTCAAGTATATAGCGATGATGGATTGCAGACTATATGGGAAGGAGGAAACCACTCATTGTTTCCTCCCATGGGTAACACTTATCCATTCCGTAGCTAAGGGATTTTCTTTCGACTGGGATAAATTGTTGTCAGACAACCTGGCTAGTCGAATTACAGAGTATCGAGCACAGAAGGCGAGTGGGAAAGCATCTTCATTTTTTTATGTCTGCATACATCATGGACACTATTTTCTTCATGACACCTTTCCCATTAATGAAATGGAGCTCGACTCTAACCGATGCAGAGGCTATTCATGTCTACCACTCGAAACTTTGGGAGGATAAATCCAAAGAGTTTGTATACGATATTTTCAACTAGGTAATGGTTCCAATGCATGTATCCATTTTTGGTCAGCCACCTCCCAGGATCTCAGATAACATCACGACCAACATAAGCAGCGTGGAAGATTGGTATATAGAAGAAAAATTTTCATATATCAGGGATTTTGGCACATCTGTTCCCCCATATGCTCTGTCGCGATTCTTACTAGATAAGCTATTATGTCATGAGATCACCAAGCATGTTGTACTCGAGGGGATAAGCAAAGATATCAAAGGAGGATCAAAGAAGGTATGGCCACCATTTCCCATTCACATCGGTACATATTCTATATTAGATTTCAGCCATGCCAGAGCATAGGCCATGACCTTGGAGGAAATGAAATTAGTAGATATTGAGTTTAAGAAACATGACCCTAACAATTTTGTGAGTAACCACATGGGGAACTATGGTCTGAAAATATATGAGCATGAAGACTCACCTCACGATGAAATCTTCCGAGGGGTGAGGTCTTACTCTGAAGTTTTAAGTTGGATTCAGGCTCTGCCGCTCGGGGATATGGTTGATTTCTATAAATTTCAGGAGCACCGAAGAAGTTGCCTCCCTGAAGTTTTGCAGGGAAGAACCTCAAAACCCTTGATTAAACAACAAGTAGAAGGTGAAAGTTCAATGGGCACGGACCCTAGCAAGCAAGAGGCTTAGGGTAAGACAGAGGAAACTGAGATCCCCAACCAAGAAGAAGGAAACCCAAAGATAGTCACCAAGGAAATCGACAGTCCCATCCAATCCATTACGCCCTTTCAATTTACAAAGGGAAACCCCGATACAAAAGTATTGTTCAAAGAGGACCTAACACCTATCTCCGTGGAAGAACTACCTCCTATTTATTTCTTTTTTATAAAAAAGAGGAAGGTCGTGGTGAAGCATGAAACATATCAAAGAGCGGGCATAACAGCTAAAAGATACAAAATCTTAACATATGGAGAAGCCTTGGAGGAGGAAGAGTTTGCCGATGAGGTAGCAGGAATGTTGGGGGCCTATGCGATGACCAACCAATATTCAGTTGGAGCTTTGAAGGCATGGCTAAAAAAAAAGAACCTTTTGATCGACAAATTGGAATCTCGGGTAGCAACAACAGAGGTGAATGCTAGGGATTAGGTGAACAAAGGCATTGAGCAATCCAGAGCAACTGATCAACAAGAAATCAAACGGCTCAAATCCGATCTTGAGAAGATGCATCAGTCGGCACAGGTGAGCCAAACACAGGTAAATCAACAGGAGGAGAAAATAAGGCAACTACAGTCTAAATTGATTTCTATTGAGAACCAGTTCATAGACATAACGACATTCCAATCCCAAGATACAGAAATACGAAAGAAGGTAGAAACGACTCAGCAAAATCTACTTGCTAAAGTAGAAGCCATCCAAAACCACTTTCAAACAATAGATCAAGCACTGAAGGACATCTCTTTGAGAGAAAGAGAAGCTAGGGCGACTCGTGTTTCTTTCCAGGAGGCTGTTACAACGATAACAAAAGAAGAAGCGGTCATTAGTTCTAGGTTGTCCATTCCAGAGAAAACTGAAAGTAATATCCTGCTGAAGACATGGGAGCATGATATATCCGAGAGAAAGAAAAGGGCTAAGGATATGAGAGATTCTTGTGAAGAGGTTTTTGGCTTGATAAATAAAAATTTATTAGATCTCGATAAAGAGAGTAGTTCTGGAACATTAGGTAAAATCGACATAGCCAAACATTTGCTGGATATCAGGGAAAGTGTGGAAAGAGAGCAAGTCGAATTGTCCCAGATAAGTCAGGTCAATATGGTCCAAGTGGATAAATGGCTGATTAAGCCAAACTTACAATTATTGTCTATTATCACAGAGGACAAACAAGTAGGAAAGAGATTGCCACAATTTGCAAAAAATTGCTATACTTTTGAGGCTAACAACCAAACAAAACCTTCTAAGTTGTTAGCCCAGTTGATAGAAATATGTGTTTGTTGTATTGAGCAGGGGAAAAGGTAGACTTCTGGGGGAAAATAATGACAGATGTTCATTCCATTCTATTTTGGGGCTAGAGAAACAAAAAAAAGAGGGCACCCTGCCGGTATGGAGGAAGGCCAAGGCCAAGGAAATGAAATGCTTCATTTTTTCACTTGTAACTGAAACTCTAGAATGATCATAATTCAAAACGTTTTAATTTTTGTATAAGTATAATCTAGAAAGAGAGAACACGAGATTTTTCTTTTTGGCCGATGGTAATAGATAGATTTATTCTTTTTCCAGAGTTAATAGAAGCAATTCAGAGATTCCAGATTCCGTGAAGACTCAGTTATGTGATTTTCGCTGTTATTTCATACCTAGTTTCATTTCTCATGTGTATCTTTGATGAATGATTAGATGCAATTTAGTACAATCTCTACTGCGGTGATCAACTATTTCAGTCATCTAATCGTTTACAATTTTTCCTCTGTATCGGCTATCAATAGGTACAAGACCTGTGGATTATTGAGATTTCTATATTTTATGCTTCGTCAAAGCTTTTCTTGTCTATTTTCTTCTTCTGTTACAGGGTGAGATTCTTCCTTGATTGAAGCCTCACATTGTTGACAACTTAATGTTTTCCTTCACTTTATGCATGACCTTTCAAAATTAACTCAGTTACAGGAAAAGGCCTTTGGATTTGTTTTACTATTAATTCAGATCCAAAAAATCCTTCATCAGACGATCAAAAATTGAAACAACATTCTAAAAAAGAAAGTATCAAACCTTTTAAAACCCCATTCCTTCATGACTATGCCCATTGTAAGACAACCCAATGTTGAACCCGACCTTTTAGATCAAGCCAACATCACTTTAAACCTCTTCGAAACCATATTAAAGACTGCCACTACCCGGGTAGAACTCGAACATTCATGGGCAACCATTGAATGGGATATAAGCATCTAGGAACATATGGAAGCTAGGCGAAGACAACTCATAAATCAACCATAGCTTCTTTCCCTGAGAGTTTGTTTTTCCTTTTCTATCATTCACCCTTTTTGGATGCCTAGACTCTATACTTCATAGCCTTAAGTACAGACTCTGGAACAACATCTTTCTGGCGCTGTTGTCGGGGACATAGATCTGAAATCATTTTCCCTAGGAGAACGACATTTGCAAGCGTCTACTCTTTGATAGTGAACACCTTCTAAAGGCTAAGTTTTACTTTTCACTTGGCGACTCCACATTTAAGTAAGCTGGCATCCGATCGAAGGAACACCAGACAAAACCTAGATGGTAAATAGACCGTGCCTGTTTCCGATCCCGTAAAAATATTAAAAACAAGAGGTTCCCTTAAACCAACTACTGCGGTCTACTAGCTTAGGCACACACAACCTAAGGCGAAGGTTCCTCTTGAAACTCTAGCTTTGCAAGAAGTTCCCCCTAAGACCCTTTTCGAAGAAACGTCGACCGAATCAGTCGAGACCGAAACCCTAAACCCAAATTTAGTCTTCCCCGAAGTTAAATATGAAACTCATCTGACTACCTCTAACGTAAACGAAATAAAAAATCTCTCGGTAAAACTTGCGTCGATTGATATCCCTCCTAGTCTTCGGTTAGATTTTCCAACCCCTTTAAATCTCGAAGAGTATACCATATAATTGGATTCCACACTTGTGGGTTCTCCCATTTACATCTCTTGCAAATCAGAGGAACCCAACCCCCATATCCTGTTCCCACCTTTTTCAGCTTTATCGTCTCCCAAAGAAGCTAAATATTCGCTATACATCTTCCAAAACCCTCTGTACAACATACCAGTTTCCTCTCCTAGAGTATCTATTGCGGCTGCCGGAGGAGGGGGGGCTGCTGGGGGAGGAGGAGGAGGAGCTGGGGGTGCTGCAGGAGGAGGAGTGGGGGGCCAAGGGCCACCCCCACCTCCCAGCATCTTCGCTAAAGTAGCTGCCAGATATGCTCCTCTGGTCCTCTCGGTACCTCTTCATGACCTACCTGAAAACTACATGAAAAACCTACCTAAGTTCATAGGGGAAGGAGACCTCACCACGGCCGAACACATAATCTTTTTTGATCAATTCGCGGATATCCTAGGTCTTGAACATGAAGATGTGTATTCACGATTGTTTTTCCAGACTTTCGAAGGTCAGGTGAGAACCTGGTTTCGAAGTTTGCCCGTAGGATTGATATTATCCTATGATGCTCTCGAAGATTCCTTTCTTAGACAATGGGGTCTTTATTACCTGACTGAGTTTGGATCTTTGAAGAAAAAGGGTTTAGAAACCATCATGGAATTCATCCAAAGATTTAACAAATTATATAATAAGATCCCAGTCGAAGTTAAACCGTTTCAACCTGCAACCAAGGTAACCTTTGTGGGAGCCTTCGAACCTGATTTCACACTCTTATTGAGAGAAAGGAGAGGGGCCGACCTAACCCGAATGCAAGATGATGCCATAGATATTGAGTCAAACATGATGACATCTGGTAAATTAAAAACAAAAATAGACATGGGAAACAAAGAAACCAAATGCTTTAGATAACAAGCATGACCCTCAGTTGCTGGGAGGTCCTCAGATGATAAAATGGATGATATGGCTAGGATAATAAAGGAGTTATCAAATAATATTTCAAGGATGGAGCTAAATCAATCCAAAGCAGATCAATTCGTTAAGAGAGAGTTCAGAAGGAAACCCAATCCTCAAATTCATCAAATACAGATTAAAAATGAAGACCAAAAAATTCAAACTCCTTTAAAGAATAAAATTTTTATAGGAGGAAATGACTTGCAAGAGTTTGAGGATTTAGAAGAAGACGTTAACAATTTGGGCGACGATTGTGTACAAATTCACCTAGCCAAGGAAGATTATGAGAGGTCTCTGAACACAGAACAACCATCAAATAAAGGTAACAAAATAAACAATATGGGTGATTCTACCTATCAAGGGATAACCGACACTATAATGGCTGAGCTTCAACATAAGTACAATCTGAGGCCAAAAAATAAAGCTGTGTCAACTACTCAACCAAAAAAAATCCTGCCAAGAGGCGAAACATATGATCCCACTCCAAAATATACCAAGATACAAAAGACTAAAACAAACGAGGCCGAGATATGAGCTAGGAAAACTAAGGTAGCCGGAACACAGACATCAGAGACCAGAATCACTGAGAATAAAATAGTGAAAACAAATAAGTTAGAAAGGAAGGAGACCGAAGCTCCCACTAGAGAAACAGATAAACTCATGGGAGGTTTCAGCCTCGAAAATGAGATAAATAAGATCAAGATACCAATACCCTTGGTCGAATTGGCAAATAATCCTATGTACCGAAAACAATTAACCAAAATGATAAATTTTTCAGATTTAGAAAGCCAATCCGACGTGATAAATTTGGAAGATGATAAGCCTAACATAACTTTTGGTCTGGATTTCGAAGGTGCCAGGGATACCGTTGCCCCCTTCTACATTACACTAAACGTGCACGATCATTTGCTGCATAACTACATGCTAGATTTTGGAGCCTCACATAACGTGATGCCCAAGTCTATTATGGACAGACTAGGGCTCGAAATCACCAGGGCATATGGGGATTTGTATTCCTTCAATTCAAGGAGAGTTAAGTGTATGGGCATGATTGAAGACTTAGTGGTAACCCTCGCACAAGTTCCAGTAATTTTTTTTCTAATGGATGTAGTTATCGCTGATATACCTCCAAAGTATGGCTTGCTGTTATCTAGATCTTGGGGAGCCAAGCTTGGGGGATCTCTTCAGCTAGACATGACCTATGCCACTATTCCTATTTTTGGTGAACAATTCACTCGGTTATACATGAAAACAAGGTTGGAATATACAATCAGTGATCCACAACATCCTAATAATTACCTTGTTTATGTCACCGACCAGGACCTGGGAAATTGTATTTTATCCTTCGATGATGGCGTAAATAATTGTACATAAGAAAGTCATATAGATGAAAATAAATCAGAAAGGACAGATGGAAATGTGTATACCATTGGAATTTGGAAAATGTTTTTTGATGGCACTTCGTCATGTGAAGGAGCAGGTGCAGGAGTACTGTTTGTAGCACCCAAGGATGAATTTGTTATCCCCTTTTCTTATAGACTGTGGTGGGACATAGACTAGACAAATAATGTATGTGAGTATGAAGCCCTAGTCCTGGGACTAGAAGCTGCCAGGAAGCTAAACATTAAGAACTTGGAAGTCTATGGAGATGCAGAACTGATTGTGAAACAGATAAATCGACAATACCAAGCCAAGCACCCGAGATTAAGATCTTACATAAATTGCACCTGGGATCTAATTGGAAATTTCTTCTCATCGGTAAATGGTCATTATATTCCACGTGCGAAAAACCTACAGGCCGATTCTTTAGCTAACACAGCCTCAACCTTTTCACCCCCTACGAATTTCAAACTAAAGTACCACATAGAGGTGAGGCACAGACCTTCCATACCAAACAACATTCAACACTGGTAGGTGTTCGAAGATAATGAACAGATCAGAAAATTCCTTGAAATGGTGGATGATTTCACTGAAACTCACAGTGACCAAGAAAACCAAAACGACCATACTTGGATTATGCAAGAGGGGGAGAATCCTGAAGAATTCCAAGAAAAGATCGTGAATCATCGCATGTTGGTATTAAAAAACAATCAGATTCCAAAAGGACTAATCCCTTTGGAAAGACTGTTTGACCAAAATGACATGCCCTTAAAGTCTACTTTGCAGCCTCAACCAGAAGAAGTTCAAGATTGCGATATAGGGACCAAAGGGGAGCCTAGAATAGTTAAAATATCAAAGTACCTCCCTCCTGAAATAAAAGGTAAATATGCAAATTTACTCGAACAATATAAAGATGTGTTCCCCTGGTCTTATGATGAGATGAGAACTTACGACACCACTTTGATCGAACACAAGATACCTTTAAAACCCAATTTTAAACCTTTTAGACAGAAACTCAGGAAAATTAATCCCATTTTATTGCCCATGGTTGAGAAGGAAGTCAAAAGAATTATGGATGCAAAAATAATTGTACCACTGAGATACTCTGACTGGGTAGCCAGCCTGGTCCCTATTAGAAAGAAGAGTGGGTAGATTAGACTGTGTGTAGATTTTAGGAATCTAAATAAATACTCTCTCAAAGACAATTACCCGCTACCCAAGATGGATCATGTTTTGGAAAAAGTGGTTGGGGAAAATAGAATGTCCATGATCGATGGGTTTTCGGGTTATAATCAGATTGCTGTTAACGATCATGATAAATAAAAAACAACCTTCACCACTCCTTGGGGAACATTTATGTATGACAAAATGCCTTTTGGTTTGATGAATCCATGTGCTACATTCCAGTGTGCTATGGATATTTCTTTCATCAGCGAGAGAGATAAATTCATGGTTATCTACCTCGATGATCTGACTGTTTTTTCTAAATCTGATGAAGATCATCTGATACATCTCAAGCAAACGTTTGAGAAATGCCAAAAAATTGGTTTGTCCTTAAACCCCAAGAAATCTCATTTTGCGATGCAATAAGGTAAACTCCTGGGCCATATTGTGTCTTGATACATAATCAAAATCGATCCCAAAAGGGTCGAAGCTATAAAAATTATAAATATTCCTAGAAATGTAAAGGAAATTCAATCATTTTTAGGAAAAATAATTTTTTTGAGGAGATTTGTCCCGAATTTTGCTGAAATCGTGAAATTGATCATAGATATGGTGAAGAAGAACAACGAAGTCAAGTGGACGACAGAAGCCAAATCATGATTCACACGTATCAAAAATGTTATTGGCAAGGCACCTGTGTTGGCCAGTCCTGACTATCTAAAAGAATTTCTGATTTTCTCATTTGCCTTCGAGCACACAGTCGCAGTAGTACTTCTCCAGAAGAATGAAGAAGGCTTCGAGCAACCAATATCATTTTTTAGTAAAATCCTTAGAGACACATAATTGAGGTATGATACTATGGAAAAGCAAGCGTATGCCATGGTGAAGTCACTGAATGATTTCAGAACCTATGTGTTACATTCCAAGGTAATTGCATATGTTCCTACTAGTTCTATAAAAGACATATTGGTTCAACCCGACAGTGATGGGAAGAGGGGTCGATGGCTTGCTAAAATTCAAGAATTTGATCTAGAGGTGAAGCCGACGAAGCTTGTAAAGGGACAGGGTTTGGCCAAGCTTCTAACTGAATCAAATTTCAGAGCACTCAGAATAAACAACCCGCATGAAAACGAAGGATGTATTAACATAGATGAGTTAGACTACCAAAAAGCTGCAATCAGAATTGAGGAGATGTTTGCCTCATTGGGTTGGTATAAAGACATAGTATCTTACCTACTGACCCTGAAATGCCTAAGTGATTTGTCTCCGTCTAAGGCCAGGACACTTAAATTGCATGCAGTAAAGTACTGTATTTCTGAAAGCCAATTGTATTGGAAGGACCCTCTAGGTTTTCTACTAGTTTGTTTAGTCGAATCAGAAACATAAAGGGTCATAAACGAATTTCATGAAGGAGTATGCAGAGGGCATCACGCATGGACTGAAATCGCTTATAAAATCCTGAGGGCTGGATATTATTGGCTTAAACTATTCTTAGATGTGAACGCCAAGGTCAGAATCTGTAACTCTTGCCAACTGTTCGCAGACAAGCAGAAACTCCCAACATTACCTCTGGTCCCAGTTAAAACATATGCCCCTTTTAAACAATGGGGGTTGGATTTTATAGGTGAAATTAACCCACAATCCAATGCTCAACACAAATGGATACTGACCGCTACATATTATTTCACCAAATGGGTGGAAGCCATTCCGACTAGAAAATCGACAGATTCAACGGTGATAGATTTCCTGGAAGAAAACATATTATCTAGATTTGGCTGTCCTCGAAAAATAGTTACAGATAATTCCCAGGCATTCAAATCTATGGAAATGGTCAGCTTTTGCCAAAAATAAAATATTATACTAGGACATTCTACAACATACTACCCCCAAGGCAATGGGCTCGCCGAATCATCAAATAAAATCTTAATTACCATAATTAAGAAAGTATTGAACGAAAACAAAAAATCTTGGCATGTACATTTGAAGTACGCCTTGTGGGAAAACCGGATAGGTGCAAAAAAGTCTATCGACACTTCTCCTTTTCAAATGGTATACGGGGCTAACGTGGTATTACCTATAAATATGGCGCTTCCTGTGATGAAACTTTGGCAAGATGAGAAAGAAGAACCAAACCATGTCACAAGAAGGATAAATCAGCTAATTGAAGTTCAACAACACAGGGCTGAAGTGGATGAAAGACTACAGAAATATCAGGACAAAATGAAATCACTGTTCGATCATAAGGCTAAAGATAGTTAATTCCTCCATGACGATTTGGTTTTGAAATGGGATGCTAGGAGGGAAGACCTGGCTAAACATGGTAAATTTGATCATATCTGGTATGGACCTTTCAAAGTCATGGATTCTAAAGGGAAGAACTCATTTCTATTGGAAAATTTGGACGGTAAAATCCTCAATGCCCCTATCAACGGGCATTATCTGAAGCACTATATGCAATAAATAATTTCCAAATTTCCACTGTATATACCAGTTTGTGTCTTTTGTTTTTACGGTTTTTTTTGGTAAGTTTTACTTTCATCGAAAATAAAACAGGTTAGTCATCTCCTAGAAGTAGAGATATGAAATAATCAGCACCTTGAATTCCATAAGTTTTAAAACCTTGATTTTATTCATGTTGTCTTCTTGCAGGATTCTGCTTACAACCCAAATAGAAAAAAGAGGAAAGGGGATAGTCATGCATCGGGAAATCAATCTGCCCGAAACAGGTGATAAAAGAAAATTTATTAAGAAAAAAATGAAATGGTAAGACAAAGGTGCGATTTCCCGAAATGTCTTGTTTTTTTTAAATAATTACCACCTAGGTGCAACAACATTCTCATCGAGCGTGAACATATTCGCTGGATGTGTGAGGAAAGAACATTGCTTCACTATGGATTCCAAAGAGTTCTCCCGAACAAGATAAAGATAATTAAAATAATAAGAAGAAGTAAAGCATCCTCAAAGAAGTTCCAAGAGTCAGGGTCACATTATAACGCCTGTATTAATGAAGTCTGAAACCTTCTTGGTCACTCCATTCTGTTTTCGTTTCTTTCCTTTGGAATCCAGATGTCTTCCCATGGTCTCCAAAGAAGGAGAAGAGGTTGCACTTTAGCTCTGAAAGCTGACAAACAATTCTTCTGGGAAAATTCTCACGACTCCTCAACTCTTACTGAACTAATATATGCATAGGCTAATCCTAAATCCCTTGGTTTTTTCAATAGGTTTTAACGATTAGTCTTGCTCAAAAGAAGACCCCTGTAAATATTTTCTCCCCTAAAGTTTTCCTGCCAACTGAGACGTTTTGAAGGTTAAAGGAAAACTGACCCAGAGTAATCAAATTAAGTTAACAGACCTCTGTTGCGAAATTATATATCACCCTTGGTACTTTATACTAATTGATTGCCCCCACTTCATGTTAGAGAAAAATATAAGACAGGTGGTGAAAGGAAATTCAAATTTTGATTGCCTCCATCTAGTCCAAAAAGAGATGATGAAAGGAAATTCATAAAAGATTGCCCGCATCTCAGCATTTAAATGCAAAGTTACAACTTGAAGTGGTGAAAGGAAATTCAATTAAGGGAATCATACAACTTCACTGGGGTACTGAACAAGTTCGCTGGCAATGAAGCAATGTCTAAGATATTTGTAAGGCTGTTATACATGAATTGTCCTATACTCTGGTATTTAGTTTTCTTTGAAACTTGATCTACATCCTAGGTTTGCGCAGGACTCCTTGATTAAAAACCATTGAGTTTTCTTCACATTGATGCAAGCAAAATCAACAGAACTTGTTAAAATTCCCAAGGTTGTTTGGACCATCTTGAGCAAACTCGAATTCGGTATTAGGGAAAATGAAATCCTCAATTGTATTAATGTAGATATAAGAGAGTAATCAAGTTTTGAAAGCTTTCAAAAGTAAGGATGAAAACCTCCCTTCTCCCCTGTGTACCCTTTTTCTGAACCAATTTCGCCGAAGCAAACTATTGACTCCATTTACCCAATAAAGGCACGTTGTCTACTGTTCTTCTCGCCCCACAAGGAGACGAGATCCCTAGTTGGAGCTTATGTTGGAAACAATTTTTTATTTTTTTTTGAATACTCTAGTTATCAAGGTTGGAGCTGCCTACTTTCTAAGTAATGAAACGATACACTTAAGCCTAAAAAATCGGTTTTCGAGACCTCGTAGATCTTACGGTTATACCTACCAAAGCCCCAGTACCCTGACGCATGAAATGGCGAATAGTTGGTTTGGTCTTAATCACCTTTTTATTTACCTCATGTTCTCGCGTCGTGGGGGTCACACGTTGAATGTCCTATGAACCTCCGACATGCGAAGTTGCAAAGCCATGTTAAGTCAATCTGGTAAATGACGGATTGCCGATATTTTTAAGTCGCGGTAATCTTCATCGCGATTTCGCAACTCAGCGATTGCTACCTCATAGAATGACACGTTTGTGGATCTGATCCCCGAAGTCACGATATTCATAAATTAATCATGGTTTTTTAAAATCGTAAGCCAGGTCATAGTTAATTTACAAAATTGCGCTATCGTGATCTCGGGGTTCGTGGCTCGAAGACTAAGGGTAAAATCACCCGACGTTGTGAACAACGAAAGGGGGATTAAGGACTAATGCAATTAATAAAAAGGCTGAACTAGATAAATTAACACTTTGAACAACCTCCAACCCGTACAAACCTACAGACTGAAAATTAAATGTTGTTACGATCCTTCCGAGTCACATTTTTTCGAAAATTTATTGCATTTATTAGAATTTTAGTGAAATGATTGATAATAAGATCCCGCTTTATTTCTAAATCTTTCTATTAAATGTTTTAAATGAGATGCCAACAAAGACTCGCACAGACTTAAGTGCTCAAAGTGTAGAGGTTTCCATCATTATCTTATGTTTGCTTTTTAATTTGCGCAGAGCCAATTTTACCAAGATAACCTCCATCTGTGCTTTTATTCTTGTGATAGGGTTTCTAATTGCAAGGTTCCATACCATGGCTCCGCAAAAAATGTCCAGGGCAGCTACCGAGGTTCCATGTCAAGGTTCATATATCATTTTCGACACCTCGCCTAGAAGCATCAATACTGTCAAAATGTGGACGTATGTTTCAAATATTCTTCACTCAGAGCGGATAGATTGTTTAGATGATTCCAACGATAACGAGAAAGTCGATTTGTCCACCAAATACAAAATCATTGCTCAGTCAGAAATGCACAAGATAGCAACAAGGCCACACATTTTTCCCTATTATGATATGATTAGGTGGGCGCTGGACCATGTGGATATCCCGACTAGGACGATATTCAACGAGTAGAAGGTGGCAATTGGGACATATCGGCCAGAGAATTTATAGGCAATGTATAAATTGTCTCCCACACCAAACCCTACTCACAATGCCAAATTTCTAGAGGGTTTCAAAATGAAGGAATGCGAGCATTTTGGGAAAATATTATCTGATTTAATCAAGGACTGGGTTTCACACCTCGTGAAATTCAGGGCCGATACTCATGGAATTTATTCAATCTCGTCGTTAGCATCACAATTCATGTATATAGCGATGATGGTCTGCAGACTGTATGGGAAGGAGGACACCACTCATTTTTTCCTCCCATGGATACCACTTATCCATTCCGTAGCTGAGGGATTTTCTTTCAACTGGGCTAAATTGTTGTCAGACAGCCTGGCCAGTCGAATTACAGAGTATTGAGCTTAGAAGGCGAGCGGGAAAGCGTCTTCATTTTTTATGTCTGCATACATAATGTACGCTATTTGATTCATGAAACATTTCCCATTAATGAAATGGAGTTGGAATCCAATCGATGTAGAGCCTATTCATGTCTACCACTCGAAACTTTGGGAGGATAAAGCCAAAGAGTTTGTATATGAGATTTTCAACTGGGTAATGGTTCCAATGCATGTCTCCATTTTCGGTCAGCCACCTCCCAATATCTTAGATATCATCATGACCAACCTGAGAAACATGACATATTGGTATATAGAAGCAGAATTTTCATATATCATGGTTTTTGGCACCTCTGTTCCCCCATATGCTCTTTCATGATTCTTACCAAATAAGCTAGTATGTCGCGAGATTGCTAGGCAGACTGTACTTGGGGGGATAATCAAATATATCAAAGGAGTATCAAAGAAGGTATGGACACCATTTCCCATTCACATCGATACATATTCTTTATTAGATTTCGGCCATGCCAGAGCAGAGGCCATGGCCCTGGAGGAAATGAAATTAGTAGATATTGATTTTAAGAAACATGACCCTAACAAGGTTGTGAGTAACCACATGGCGAGCTATGGTCTGAAAATATACGAGCATGAAGACTCACCTCATGATGAAATATTCCGAGGGGTGAGGTCTTACTCTGAAGTTTTAAGTCGGATTCAGGCTCTGCCGCTCGGGGATATGGTTGATTTCTATAAATTTCAAGAGCGCCGAAGAAGTTTCCTCCCTGAATTTTTGCAAGGTAGAACCTCAAAACCCCCGATTACACAACAAGCAAAAGGTGAAATCTCAATGGGTGCGAACCCTAGCAAGTAAGAGGCTCAGGGTAAGACAGAGGAAACCGAGATCCCCAACCAAGAAGAAGGAAACCTAGAGATAGTCACCAAGGAAATCGACAGTCCCATCCAATCCATTACACCCTTACAATTCACAAAGGGAAACCTCGATACAAAAGTATTGTTCAAAGAGGATATAACACCTATCTTCATGGAAGAACTGCCTCCCAATGATTTCTTTTTTAGCAAAAAGAGGAAGGTCATGGTGAAGCAAGAAACATATAAAAGAGCAGGCGTAGCAACTAAAAGATACAAAATCTTAACAGATGGATAAGCCTTGGAGGAGGAAGAGTTCACCGATGAGGTAGAAGGAATGTTGGGGGCCTATGCAACGACCAACCAATATTCAGTTGGAGCTTTGAAGGCACGACTGAAACAAAAGAACCTTTTGATCGGTAAATTGGAAGCTCAGGTAGCAACGACAGAGGCGAATGATAGGGATGAGGTGAACAAAGGCATCGAGCAATCCAGAGTAGCTGATCAATAGGAAATCAAACGACTCAAATACGATGTTGAGTAGATGCATCAGTTGGCACAGGTGAGCCAAACACAAGTAAATCAGTAGGAGGAGCAAATAAGGCAGTTGTAGTCTAAACTGATTTCTATTGAGAACCAGGTCATAGACATAACAACATTCCAATCCCAAGCTACATAAATACGAAATAAGGTAGAAACGACTCATCAGAATCTACTTGCTAAAGTAGAAGCCATCTAGAACCACTTTCAAACAATAGATCAAGTGCTAAAGGACATATCTTTGAGAGAAAGAGAAGTTGGGGCGGCTCGTGTTTCTTTCCAGGAGGCTGTTATAGCGACAACAAAAGAAGAAGCGGTCATTAGTTCCAGGTTGTCCATTCCAGAGAAAAATAGAGGTAATATCCTACTGAAGACATGGGAGCATAATATATCCGAGAGCAGGAAAAGGGCTAAGGATACGAGAGATGCTTGTGAAGAGGTTTTTGGCTTGATAAATTTTTTTTTATTAGATCTCGATAAAGAGAGTAGTTATGGAATGTTAGGTAAAATCTACATAGCCAAACATTTGCTGGATATTAGGGAAAGTGTGGAAAGAGAGCAAGTTGAATTGTTCCAGATAAGTCAGGTTGATATGGTCCAAGTGGATAAATGTATGATTAAGCCGAAATTGTAATTATTGTCTATTATCACAGAGGACAGACAAGTAGGAAAGAGATTGCCACAATTGGCAAAAAATTGCTATACTTTTGAGGCTAACAACCAAACAAAACCTTCTAAGTTGATAACCCAGTTGATAGAAAGATGTGTCTGTTGTATTGAGCAGGGGAAAAGGCAGACTTCTGGGGGAAAATAATGACAGATGTTCATTCCATTCTATTTTGGGGCTAGAGAAGCTAATAAAATAGGGCGCCCTGCCAGTATGGAGGAAGGTCGAGGACAAGGAAATGAAACGCTTCATTTTTTCACTTGTAACTGAAACTCTAGAATGATCAGAATTCAAAACGTTTTAATTTTTGTATAAGTATAATCTCGAAAGAGAGAACAAGGGATTTTTCTTTTTGGCCAATGGTAATATATAGATTTATTCTTTTGCCTGAGTTAATAGAAGCAATTCAGAGATTCCAGATTTTGTGAAGACTGAGTTATGTGATTTTCGCTGTTATTTCATACCTAGTTTCATTTCTCAGGTGTATCTTTGATGAATGCTTAGATGAAATTTAGTACAATCTCTACTGCGATGATCAAATGTTCCAGTCATCTAATCGTTTATAGTTTTTCCTCTATATCGGCTATCAATAGGTACAAGACCTGTGGATTATTTAGATTTCTATATTTTATGCTTCGTCAAAGTTTTTCTTGTCTATTTTCTTCTTCTGTTACAGGGTGAGATTCTTCCTTGATCGAAGCATCACATTGTTGTCAGCTTAATGTTTTCCCTCTTTTTATGCATGACCTTTTAAAATTAACTCAGTTACGGGAAAAGGCCTTTGGATTTTTTTTACTATTAATTCAGATCCGAAAAATCATTCATCATACGGTCAAAAATTGAAACAACGTTCTAAAAAATAAAGTATCAAACCTTTTAAAACCTCGTTCCTTCATGAATGTGCCCATTGTAAGACAACCCAATATTGAACTCAGTCTTTCAGATCAAGCCAACATCGCTTTAAACCTCTTCAATATCATATTAAAGATTGCCACTACCCGGGTAGAACTCGAATGTTCATGGGCAGCCATTGAACATGATATAAGCATCCATGAACATCTGGAAGCTAGGCGAAGACAAATCAGAAATCAACCATAGCTTCTTTCCCTGAGAGTTGTTTTTTCCTTTAATATCATTCACCCTTTTTGGATGCCTAGACTCTATACTTCATAGCCTTAAGTTCAGAATCTGAAACAACAATACCTATACATATCATTCCTAGCATTATCCATTTATATTCACCAAACTATTGATACATTACCAATACCCATCTTTCCATTCCCCTACCTTAGCATAAACCTTCATATATCCAAATCCCATGTTTTATCATAAACATATTCCCTTCATACACTTAATCACCTAGTTTACCAAATACCAACACATAAAATCAGTTCATATAAACTAAATATATGACTATATGTTCTCACATTTCCCCTTTTTAAGAACTCGACGCATCCAATAAAGAAATCAAATTTGTCTTATTTGCATCTTGTGCTAAAAAAGAGCTCAGAATTTCGTGGAAATTTTGATGAAATACCACTGTAGGGTTCAAAGGAAAAGTGCACAGAACAAAATTCGAGCTTAAAATCCATGAATTGAGGCACACATTTGTATAGAATGAGGCAAAGTTAAAATATGGAAGTGAAATTTGCAGTGACAGGAGTTCTTTTTCACAAAGCTGTGATCAAAGACCCTTGGAATGACCTAACATTTCTCCTTCAAAAATTTGTTACATATGAAGGCAGATTCAATTTGATTTTTCTTTATCATATCAGATTATTAATGCATTTGAAAAATGAGAAGCCTTTGAATATGCCATTTTAGCTGTTGAGCAGCCTAACCAAAATGGCCAAATCAATTCAGAGACAAAGAAAAAATATTGAAATATCCCTTTATCATCACGGTCTCATTAAGTTGATAGTGAAACATGAGCTTTCAAAACAGAGCATAGGATGGTCATATTTTTTGGCAAATAATGGTTTTGAAAATACAAATGAAGCCACCTAGGATGCCATAGAACATGCATCAATACATATCTCTCAAGAAGCAACTGGGAAACAAGAACTTTCTGATAAACCAAAACAAAAAAATTATATGAGTACATAGAAAGCATGGAGAAGGAAGAAGGAGAACCATCATCAATAAATATAGTACCTTCAAATGTAGACAATGACCAAGGAATATCTCCAACAATAAATAAAAAAGATGAGAACTTACAAACATATACTTCTTTCACTAAGAAAAATCTCCTGAAGAGATAAAGGGATAGAGTTCAAAAGCATAATTAAAGAAGAAAAAAAGAGAGGTAAAGACGCTAAAAATTGAAATAATAGAGTTGAAAATTCTAGAGAGATACATAAAAAATGAAAATGAGATACTCTAGAAGAATAGTACAATGGTCATCAATGAGAATGACAAATTGAAAGAAGAATTGAAGAAGCTCAAAGAGGAAAACAAAAAAATTACTCAGGAAAAGGCTTAGGAGACAGGTCAACCTTCTAAGTTGAGAAATACAGTTAAAGCTCAAGTTTAGAATGTGGAAATCAAAACTTTAGATAAGGAGTAAAAAAGGAAGACTAAGAAATCATTATCTTCAAATGAGGATGTTTTGTTCAAAGCAGTAGAGGCATTTTGAAACAAAGAGAAAGGCAATTTTGAAATTTTTGTTTTGCATAGGGATATGCAAAAGTTCAAGTTTGGGGGAGATGTTGGTATCATATTTTGTTGTATAAAAATAACCATATCTACCTATTTCTAAACAATTTTCCTCTATTTTTGTTATTTTTTGCAACTATTTGCACTTAATAAAGACTTATAAAGAATTATAAGGTAACTTATGGTTTTATTTCTGTTTTTTAACAAGTCAAAATATTGAATTTGCTCATTTCCTATTGGTTCAACGAAAAAATCCCTCGCACAGGCCTGGTCAGTGCATGGTCAACTCAATTACTCTACAACAATTTTTATAGCAGAAAAATCAAGTAGCGATCTTTGTACGAGATTTATACACTGATCACTACAAATTTGAAAATTCTAAGACATGGGTTTTGTGAAGAACATGCACAATTAGGCAATTCGTGAGTAGATTTTCCAGAAAAGGTGCAATTTGGGAGATTTGAAACTTTTTCTAAAAAAGTAAAACCCAGATTTGTGTGCTCACGATTTTCCATGATTTTGGCCACTGTGGAGGTCGAATATTATCTAGAAGGATGCTCAGAATAACATTTGGTTATCCAAGTTGAGATTTATCAGTAGTTGGTTTTCTTTTTGATTCATGGAGTATGAGTATGGATGCTTGATCAACTAAACAAATATAAGTGAGTATGCTTGTGTGAATTATAATTTCTTTTTCAACCCATAACCTACATCAATGAAAAGAACACTGTTGCGTGAGCCTTTCTCAAGGCATCTTTCATCTCATAACTTGATATTCTACATGTGTAAGCTTTTGTAGTCAAGGTTGAAAATATTAATTACTTTCTTGTTGGAGTGATTACTTTTTAGTTACCTTCATTTTGCATGTGTGTTATATCCTTCTTTAAAACCCTCAATCTCACTAGTTGACATAGTAATGTTGTGAAGATCACACTTTAGTGGTACATTTCACTCCACAACATGATTTTCTACCATTGGAACTGTGACAATAGAAGGTTGAAATAATCAGATTTCATTTGAAGTTTTAAAGATTAGATCATATTGCACTTTCTAGATTTCAAAGAGTAGTTGATGACCATCTTCAAGTTTGGATTTCCTTCTCAGTTTGTATTTTGAAGCTAATTCCCTCACATACAATGATTATGCCTCACTAGTTTACAGACTTCTAGATTGCTAATTTAATGTCCTAATTTATGCAAGTAAATTAGACCAACATGAAGAACACCAAATGATTAACAAGGATGAACCATATGTCGTAGATATACCCATGGATGAGCCTGAATCAAAATCAAAAGAAATCAATGACACCCATGCCAAAAAGAAATATGTGGATCCACATAATCCTATGGAAGAGGAATCCCCCCCATACTCATACTCCATGAATCAAACATACTCCATGTTCTCTTCCATTCCTTCGTACATAAATTTCAGACCAAGTAATGATGGGCATTGAATTATGATATGAATCTCCTCACAAATGTCATAGATATACACTTTGTTTAATGGACGTTCATTACACATATATTTCTTTGTGCAATCAGGAAATGAAATTCCCAAATCCTTCTCAGTGTCCTCTTATTTCTTCTTCAATTTGAGGGTGTGCTTGTGATCCACATTATGCTGAGAACGAAATGAGACAAAAAACAATGCCATAGAACAAAAAAATACAATGAAACACAACTTCTATTAATGAATAAGATAGAAAAACATTGTAGAACAAAAACTGGTAGAATGGGGTAGTTTATCTCTAAAAAGAAAGAGATGTTGGCTATGCTTCATTTGCAACAAGATTTACATCACACTCCATTGCATGCTTAAAGGGCCTCCTTCACCTAAATTATATATGAGAGAGTGAGAGGAGAATAATTCCCATGATGCATGTTGGATAAATTGGTCTAAGTTTATAAAATTCCATAGACATGTAAAATACTAGGAATTCTTGGGCGATCACCCATCCCAGTACTACTCTATCCCAAGCATGCTTAATTGCAAAGTTCTAATGGGATCCAATGAATTAACACTATGCTGTAGGCATGTACATAAGACCACTAGGAAATCATTACATGATGTCTGTAATTAACAAATGAAGATGACATTACATTCCATTCCCCATAAAAAGGGTGAATATCATGGTTTATTGAAACCATAGGCTCAAAAAGTTGATTCGGTGGAAAAGGTGGATGGTCACCGAGATCCATCTAGATTATTACTCCCCCCTTAGGAATAAATGGTCCCCATTACATCAAGTTCCCTCGGGATATGGGGAAACTTCTACTGAATTTTAACCTTGGTGAGCCACTTTCCTTGTTGAAGTAGATGTCCTTCTTGTACTTTGCTTGTGGAAGGATGTCATGAACCTGTTGTAGGTGTTGGATCCATTCAAAAGATCTAGCTACATGATATTCCTTGTTCTGAGTGTGGGAGGACTCTATCGGTGAAGATGAAACAAGAAGAACTATATCAATGGGGGCTAATGGTTGGAACCCCAAGCACACTTGAAAAGGGTCATGGAAAATAGAGCTATTTTGAACATATGGAAGACTCTAATTCTCTTTGTGCTCCTCTACAATCTTATAGATATGATTCTATTGGATAGAAACATCTTGGGTTGAGGCTATAGTGGTCGAAGTGACCTTATGTTCACCATCTGACTGGATCATGAAGAGGGAAAAATTTGTGGTATGAGAGATTACTTCATGACATTTTTTTTAGGGATCAATGAAGTGGCAGTCTTCAGAGCTACCTTTTGTACCCTTTAGAGCTGACCTCTTAGAGAAAATATGACACTATGAGGCCGATACTCATAGATAACATGGCATTTCCACATACATGGTTGTCCTAAAAGAACATCACAAAATTCAAGTGGGGAAACATCACACACTACCTCATCCTTGAAGGGCTTGATGCCATAGGATAGGCAACACTGCTAGCTGAAACAAATGTCTCGTCCCCAACTCATTCATTCGATGGTGTATGGTTGGGGGTGTGGCATCATTGGTAGCTTCAATCTCTTGACAAACTCAATTGATATTAGGTTCTTTTGACTCCCGCTGTCGACAATGAAATGAAGTGGGGTCCCCTTTACTCACATCCATGAGTGGAAGAGGCGCTCCATGTTCTCAAGCTCCTCTTGTTATTTTGGTTGTATTGTTGTGGCCGTGATGGTAGCAGTGTGTTCTGCATTGATGATCCATTTCACTTTATGGTGATCTAAATCATTTCGAGTTAGGTTTTGATTCTTTTTCTTTGAGCTCAACCACCGATGAATGTTTCAAGTGACATTAATTGGTGTTGTGCTAGGGGAGTTTTTGGAACTCACACCACTTTCTAGTGTCTTTCTTAAAAATTCTGTTACCTTTCTTTGCCTGCATCTTGGACTGGCTCTCTTGAGGTTGGAATTCCTTGCTGATCTGTCCTTCATTTTGTGAGTTAGGGTTTCCTTTGAAATTCTTCTGTTGTGGCATATTTTCAAACTCAAACTCTCACTTACTCTACTGCTTGAATTTCTGCTCGATTTTGACTGCATATTGATAAACATCTCTCAGTCAGGAGATTTCCAAGAAATCCATCTCTGTTTGAATGTACCCATGCATACCACTGCGGTACTTCAAAACCAAGTGCCGCTCAGAGTCTTTGGTACCTAGATTTGAGCACAATGTATGAAAGATGTTACTATACTTCGACACCATCTAGTCTCTTTTCTGATGTATAGTCTTGCATCTCATGTACTAGTCGTCATGGTTTTTGACAGGGTAGAACTCCTCCTTTAGGGAATCTACAAAGGCCGCCCAAGTGGGTTATCTACTGAATGGTGTAGATTCATTCATGGTGTACCTCTCCCAGTAACATTCCCACCAATATCTGACATGAGGAAGGTCTTTAAGGAGCGCGAAGGTGATATTCTCACTGTTAGAACATTTTTGGACAAAGTAATAACCTTCTAGAAGATTCAACCATTTTTCTAGAGAATCTTCATCAATGTGGCCTTCAGATAAGGGGATATCAAAATTGATTTGTATCTTGAAGAGTGTCTCACCTCCGAAATGGCTTCTTGTCGAAGATGCCTCGACCGTCACCATTGGTAGTCTTTGAAGGATCTGAGCATATTTGTCCATCATATTGTTCCATTGTCGTGCGAGGGCTTCCTCAAGCAACAATTTAATGGGATCTCATACTCCATCATCTCTCTTGTATTCAACTATGGGAGGCCATCAAGGTTGGTGAGGATGGTCTTGCAAAGGCTCAAATAGTTCAAGTCCCAACTCCTTATACCATGACTTCTCCAGGGACATGCACAAAGAAACAAATAAAGAGCAGACCACTCTGATACTACTGATCCATATTATGTTGAGGATGAGATGAGACAAAAACAAAAATATATTAGAGAACAAAGAAATAAAGTGAAACACAACTTCTATTAATGAATAAGATAGAAAAATACTATAGAAAAAAAACTGGTAGAATGGGGTAGCTTATCTCTGAAAATAAAGAGATGTTGGCTACGCTTCATTCGCAACAATATTTACATCACACTCCATTTCATGCTTAAAGGTATTCCTTCACCTCAATTATATATGAGAGAGTGAGAGGAGAAAAATTCCCATGATGCATGGGGCACAAATTGGTCTAAGTTTATAAAATTCCATAGGCATGTACAATACTAGGATTTTCTGGGTGGTCACCCATCCCAATACTACTCTAGCCCAAGCACGCTTAACTACAAAGTTCTAATGGGATCTAGTGCATTAACACTATGTTGTAGGCATGTACATAAGACCACTAGGAAATCATTAGATGATGTCTATAATTAAAAAATGAAGATGGAATTACATTCCATTTCCCATCAAAAGGGTGAATATCATGGTTTATCAAAACCATAGGCTCAAAATGTTGATTCAGTGGAAAAGGTGGATGGCCACCCAGATCCATCTAGATCAGCTTTACCAATGAGCATAAAATGTTTATCTTCATATCCCCCAACAAATTGTCAATTTTTGACTTGGTTAAGCCCGTTGTTGCCCTTGAGGACTCTACAATAGTTCCTCTACAAATCCTACTCTTCTTTCTACCAGCCCTTGAGTAGCTCCTAGAAATTTCTCTTATCTCATCATAGGGAAGTTGGGAAATGTCCCTAGATGGAATCAAATTCAAGGTTTCCATTCATTCCCGTTTAAGTCCTTTAGAGTGTCAACTTGAGAGATTCTTTGTCCAATTTGTGTTTGGTATATATTTTGTAACTAAAGTGAAATCTCTTTGCATAATACGCCATTGAATCATATTCTCCCAATGTCATCTACAAAATATCTTCTCTAGCATCTTTAACTTTGCAATGTTGTTGATATTTCTTTATGAAGGCTACTTTCATTTGCTCCCAAGTACTAATACTATTCTAATCAAGGCTCATGAACCAACCAAATGTTGCATCCTTAAAAGTATATGGTAATGTTTGATATTTTGAGCATCACTTTTGTAGTCATAAGTTTTGTAGAGAACTACAAACTCAAATAAGAATGTGCCCAAGGTCTTTTGTAATAAACCCATGAAAACGAGGAAGGACAAAGGGATTGATATTCTTCATCTTTGTTTCCTCCTCTATTTCTTGAATGGGGAATTGAATACCACTAAGTTCTCTCCTCCTCCTCCTTATTCCATGATGATTAGGGGAAGAATCCCAAAAGAAGATTCAAAATCTTTTGACCTTCTTGTGTTTGGGAGAAAGAGATATTTCTAGTTACTACTACAACAAGTGATGCTACTTTTTTTCCTTCAAATATTTCAACAAGCTATTCAATAAGTCATGGTATTATAGTTGGACTTCCTATAGCACTTAGTCTTATTAAAATCATCGAATTTCCTTTTCTCTCCCTTAAGGATTCTAGTTAGTTGTTTAAACTTTACTTCTTTCCCTTGAAATGTAAAATATGAGACCCACCTACTATTTCCTACTTTCTTTGCAATGGAGATATATGTTTTTGGTATAAATAATATCAACTTATCCTTGTGATGATGCATGCATTATACTTAACAATTATTAGAATGCAATAGGAAAAACACTATATAGAAGCATAATCAAGGATGAATGTTGATCTTTAACCCTGTAATTCCTCTACAGTGGAAATCCTAGCTTGAGTGGTTTTAACTTTCTATAGTTTTTAGCACCTCCCTAACAATGGTGCCAAAAAGTGACGGGCTACAAAATTACAATAATATAACCATTGAATACTAGGCATTATCAATCTAGATGCGTAAATATCAAGGTGTTGCACAATATGTATGCAACCACCAGGTTTATAACCAATGATATATCTTAAGGATCACTGATGCTCTATGATTTATAATGTAATTATTGAAACATAAAATTATTTTTGAATATTCCAGAACTAACATTTGTTGCACTAATTAAAACATTCATTCGATAGTAATCCTTTAGGTAATTAACCTAGAACCATTAAACATTCATTAAACATTGGATGAAAGTGAACTATATATGAAGTTAGGAGAACAACATAATGAAACTAAGAAGGAACACAAATGTAATTAAAGGAAATCAATAAAGGGTACCAAGATGTTGGAAATGCAATCACACGATGATGAAACATGAAAATAGATAATATAGGTATTATTCAACTCCCCTCTTAAAGTGGCCTTATTCCTACCTGAACTAGCACCCTTGTGAAAAGTCCCAACACAAATGCTAATTAGGGAAACATTTTTGGCACTTTTGTTGTGGATAAAGTCCATCTCTCGATTTTTGTTGGGATTATTCTTGTATATGTATCTTGATGAGATTGTTTTGAATGATAATCTTGATTGTCTCATTTGGTGACTCCACTTAAAGAAAATATAACAAAGAGATACATTGGAAGAAATAATTCCCATAAAGAAAGTTTGAAAAGATAAATAAAGCTTGGCATTTGAATGTATATTGGTGACTCGACATCTTTGGTATTTGTATGATTGGTATGCAATTGTTTCATTTTTCATCACTCTATGTGTTTAAAGTATGGATTTTATCAAAATAAAAATTCATGCTAATGTATTTGTTCCTTTGGATATATCATGCATTCTGAGACATTCACATATGTTCCCTATCGATATATTTACCCATGTCCCAAATTTTGATGGGAACCCTTGGTTGGATCCAAGTAATATTGAATTTTATGAATTATGTGGTAAATAATAACATTTTCTATGAGGATCTGTTGATGAAAAAAATTGCATATTTAATTCAAGGAGAAGATGCATGGGATTGGTATTACAGTTTCAAGCCTAAAGAGATAAAATCATTTCTACAATTAACGAGAAAGTTTCAAAAGCATTGGATCTATGTTTATGAAGAAGTCAAATATGCTTATGTATTTATTGATGTGAAAAGAATAATAGAGGATAATATTGATGATTTGATAATAGAATTTGATGGCAATCCCTCAAGTGAGCTTTTGTGGAAATAGAAGAAAGAAAGGATGCATACATTTTCTTGTGTGGTTATGTTGAAGAAAAATATGGTGATCCTTCTATGCTAAAGCTTGATGATGTTTTTCATGAAGAGGCTTATCCCTATCCTCCCTCACATGAGCCCTTTTTTATAAGATTTGATAGTTAGAAAAGGACGAGGAATGGTTTCCCCATGTTGAAAATGTCAAGGAAATTTATGATGTGATTAACATAAACTATCTTGTTGAATATGGACCTCAAGAAGAACCTTGTCCTTCCCCTAAAGATGATGAATCCATTGACTATTTTTTTGCAACTCCTCAAGAAGAAAACATTAATGGAGAGTCTTCTCATGCTTCCATTAGAAATCAAGATACATTTGAAGGCCAAGTATATGAAGAGAAAATTGATAACACAATAATTCAAGCATCCGTCGGTTCTCTACCACATGAAATCAAGGGTTTGATATGTTACACTCCTTTCCAAGATTTTGAGTTTTATGGTACATATTTTAACAGCTTAAAAAACGAAACCTAATGGAGAAACCCTTATTTGATGAAGATCATCACAACAAAGAGATTGAAAATATTGATGTTTTTCTCCATATTGAAAGATGTAAATGGGATATAAGTTTTTCTATTTTGGTGGGGATCTCATTTACGATACAGATGATGATGGTTATGAATATAAGATTTCATATTTTTGGTCTCGTGGAAAATCAAACACAATCAAGGAATGTGAAGGTAACTTAAATATGCATGAGCATCCATGCCATCCCACCACTAAGGCTGATTTACAAGTGCACAAAAGGGGTTTTCATGTCCAAATGACATCAATAAATTTTCAGCCATGGATGTCCCCATCTCATGACTTTCATATGCAGGAAAATGCATCCAATGAAGATTTTTTTGAGGTTGTAATATTTTGTAGACAACAACATATTCAATCTTGAATATCTTACAAACACTTTGAGCCTCATATGTAAGGGAAACTAGAAATGAGTCATGGATTTACATATTTTTTTAGATCTGATTGGTTTTCTCACATTTCATCCACATATGTGATCAAGAACAATAAGAAGGGAAAACCATATTCTTATGAGTTTATATTAGATCCACCTTTAAAACTGCTCTTACTCGATGGTTTGATGAGTAACAATGATGGCTTATCTTATGCTTATGTCAAGAAAGATGATTATTTTATCCATATCCACCTCTGTATTGAAGAAGCTTGCAATAGTACAATAAACCTTGGCATGCCTTCATTATTATCTCACATGATCAAGATCCTACTTCAGATTTTTACCATGGAAAGACAAAGGAGATGTCGACATGTGCTTATGTTTTTGGAATATTGGCCAATATTGAGAGGGGGAGGGTGAGTCAATATTTCTTCTTCTTTTAAAATTTTAACAATTATTAATTAAAAAATTAATTAATCATAACAATTGATCAACACGAATGTACTAAATACATAAATTTATATATAACAATCACAAGTACAAGTTACAGTTGTGTGAGAGACACCAATCTATCTTCTTTTGATCACCAACTCAAGGAGACACCAATCCCTTGGTTTTAGAGCACCAACTCCCTTATTTTAGAGCACAAACTCTAGGAAGCACCAACTCCCTTGTTTTAGAGCACCAACTCTAGGAAGCACCAACTCCCTTGTGAAACAAGATTTAACATGTAGAGGACTACAATCCTCCCGAGCTCCTCCCTACCACCCTCATTGCATAAAATGTTTACAATTTCTTAGTTGGACTCTGCTCCTTGTAGACTGTAGAGACACTTTCTTTTTTACCATTTTTCTTTGTTTATATAGTCTCTCAAGAGGTATATGATATTGAAACAATGTGTCTTTTTGTAAAAGAGCAAATTAACCGATGTGTCTTTTTAATAATAAAACATTGCACCTCTTCATTTAATTAACACAAATGCTAACTTTTCTGTTTATTAATTGATTTTAATGTAAAAATGCATCCAAATTAGACAATGATTTTTGTATGAAGATTCTGGAGTGCTGAAAATGATTTTTAAATTCTACAACATGAGTTTTGTGCAGAACATGCCCAATTAGCAGACTCATAGGTAGTTTCCCTAGAAAATGTGTGAGGTGGATGGTACAATAGGGTATTTGAAGGAAACTTGCCCAAATTTACTGTTGCCTAGATGGTACAATAGGTTCATTCAATATTGTTCTTACAACCTCTTGAACAATTATGCTTTTCCTTTCAACAACTCCATTCTGTTGAGGAGTTCTTGGAGCTGAAAATTGTCTCTTGATTCCACGATCTTCACAAAAATTATTGAATTTGTTAGAGGTAAATTCCCCTCCATTGTCAAAACTCAGACATTTGATCTTGATATCTGTCTCATTCTCCACATAAGCTTTGAATGCGTTAAAATTTTCAAATGCCAATGATTTTTCTCTAAGGAAGTATACCCAGGTCATCCTTTTATAGTCATAAATAATCAACATCAAGTAGTGTTCTCCTTGTATACTTCTAGTCCTAGTAGGTCCAGAGAGGTCAGTGTGAACAAGCTCCAAGGGTCTTGATGTAGAGTATTCTTTTGTCTTGAATATAATTTTCATCTTCTTCCAAAGTTGGCAATGCTTACAAACAAGGTCAAAAGGTTTTATAATCTTTGGCATATCCTTCACTACTTCCTTTCTACTAGATTTGATTAGATTGTCAAAGCTCAAGTGTCCCATTCTTTTGTGCCACAACCAACTTTCATTTACTTGACTCATGTAACATTCTTATTCTTCTTTAATATCTAAAGTATATACATTACTTGAGGTTCTTGGTGCAATAAATAATAATTTTCCATTTCCTTCCTTCTAGATTTCAAATTTTTGGGAGTAAAAAATGAGTATATGTCCTTGATCACGAGATTTTCTTACACTTAGAATATTAGGCTTCAGATTTTCAACTAGTAACACATTTTCTGATTTATTTTTCTTGTTTCCCAAAGTGACTGTGCCTTTTCCAAGTATTCTAGCAGATACATTATCTCCAAATGTGACAATTTCTCTTTCCTTCTTTGTCAGATTGATAAATATTCTTTTATCTCCTGTCATATGATTAGAGCATCCACTGTGAATATACCATTCACACTTTTTGTTCTTGGCATACACAACTACTTTACATTCGGTTACCTTTTCTTCCATATGTTTTTCTTTGCATATGTTTTTATCTTTATTGTTAGGAATGCTTGTCTTCAAGGATTGCATTGACAATCTACATTCACTGGCTTTATGACCATAATTGTTGCACTTGTGACATTCAACATTGTAATCTTGTAAATGAGAGCATGAATTATAGTTTATTTTCTCTGCATTATTCTTGTTTTTCTTATGTCTTTGGACATTTTTAGGATTGTACTTTCTATAGGATTTATAGTGTACTACTTTATGTTCAAAATTATTGCAAGAGTATCAATATCCAAGGAAGATATGCCGGTATCTATTAGGGGGAGTCCTTCTAGTCACGATGTTCTTTTTGTCTTCTTTTTCTTTTGTAAGGGGTGCTGATTTATGTTTATTAGGAACACTCTTTAATGATACCATATTCCCCTTGTTATCTTCCCTTTTTAAGGGGATTCTAAGAGCATTTGCATAAATGATTGGTTGTTTGTCAGTATTCTATTTTGCAGAGGTTGAATCTTGATCATATCCCAATCCGGTCTTATTGTTTTTTTTATCTTTGAATATTAAGAATGTCATTCAATATTTTTGAACTGTTCTCAAATCTTGTTTGGTTGTTTCCTTTCTCAAGTTCGCTCTTTAGTTGAACAATTCCAGTCTCTAGCTTCTTACAATCTTGTTGTTTTTCATTGTGTTTAATCAATAATTCCTCATTTCTCTTGGCTTCTCGAAGTTGAGTCTTCGGGTCAATGATGATTTTCTATGATTATTTGATGGTTTATGAAACTTCCTTTTCTCTTAATTATTTTTCTTCTTCAAATTATAGCAGCTGTCCCCTTAGTAACTTGTTCTTCTTTTATACTTTCTAAGTTCATCTAGAGCACTGATTAGTTATGCATCTAGGTCTACTTCTCCTTCATCCTTAGAAGAGTATTTTTATAAATATTATCTTGGGTTTCTATACCCATAAATAGATGTTCAGACTCTTCATCTTCACTTTCTTCAGATGAACTGCTGTCCTCTTTGGTGTAAAAGGTATTCTTCTTTTAGTTTTAGTTTTTTCCCTTTTTATGGTATTTTTTATTGTAAGCTTCTTCATTATAATTATCTTCTTGTTTGGGATAGGGACATTTGTTAGCAAAGTGTCCAATTTTGCCACAATTGAAGCATTTGAAAGGTATTTTTCCTTTGTCTTTTCCAGACCCTTTCTTGAGTTTTCTTATAAAGTTGTCCTATTCTTCATATGATATATTTGAGTTTTTTTCATTTGGCACATGCTTATGGTTCCTTGTTTCTTTTGATGATTTGAAGGATGTTTTCCTTTTTATGAATTTTCTTTACCGATTTTCATTTCATATGCTGTAAGAATCCCATGAAGTTCATCCATTATAAGGATTTCAAGGTTTTCCTAATCTTCCAAGGTATATACCTTGGCATAATATCTCATTGGTAATAATCTCAACACCTTTTGGATAATAATATTGTCTTTTATCTCTTATCCCAATGCTCTGATTGAATTTACTATTTCATCCACTCTTTGAAAATATTTTGCAATGTTTTCTTCCTCTTTCATCTTCAGACTCTCAAACTTCCCTTTGTGTGTTTGAAGTTTAGCTTGCTTGAGCTTTCCATATCCTTCATAGATGATATTCATTTTATCCCAAATTTCCTTTTTCTGATTTACAGTGCATCAATTTTACAAATATAGGATTTGCTAATGCTCCAAGAATAGCATTAACAAATCTTGAATTGTCATTGCAGAGATTCTTTGCAACAATATCAGTAGGTGGAGTAGACATATCAGTGTAACCATTTTCAAAAGATTTCTAGACATCACAACCAAGGGCCATTTGATAGGTTTTCATTCTTATACTCTAGAAAACATAATCATTTCCTTTAAACAATGGTGCTTTGTTGGAGGACCTTGCTTCTTGCTGATCCTTTTGATCTCTTCAAGATATACCTTCCATTAGTTAAACTATGGTGAAGGCACTTGCTCTGATACCAATTATTGAAATATTGGCAAATACTGAGAAGTGCGCCGGGGGGGGAGATGAATCAATATTGCTTCTTATTTTAAAATTTTAACAACTATTAATTAACAAATTAATTAATCATAACCACTGACCAACAAGAATGTACTAAATATAGAAATTTAAATATAACAATAACAAGTACAAGTTACAATTGTGTGAAAGACACCAATATCTCTTCTTCTGAGCACCAACTCAATGAGACACCAATCCCCTGGTTTTAGAGCACCAACTCCCTTGTTTCATACCACCAACTCTAGGAAGAAACAACTCCCTTCTTTCATAGCACTGACTCCCTTGTTTAAGAGCACCAACTCTATGAAGCATCAAATCCCTTGTTAAACTTGTTTTATCTTGCAGAGGACTGAAACCCTCCCGAGCTCCTCCATACCACCCTCACTACATAAAATGTTTACAGTTTCTTTCTTGGACTCTGCTCCTTCTAGTAGACTGCAAAAACACTTCCCTTCTTACCATTTTTCTCTGTTTATATAGTCTCTCAAGAGTTATATGATATTGAAACAAGGAGTCTTTTCGTAAAAGAGAAAATGAACCAATGTGTCTTTTTAATAATAAAACATTGCACCGCTTCATTTAATTAACACAAGTGATGAATTTTCTGTTTATTAATTGATTTTAATTTAAAAAGGTGTTCAAATTAGACATTGATTTTCGTACGAAGATTCTGGAGCAATGGAAACGAATTTTAAAATTCTACGACATGGGTTTTGTGCAAAACATGCCCAATTAGCCGACAAATTGGAAGTTTCTCCAGAAAATGTGCGAGGTGGATGGTACAGGAGGTCCATAGAAGGAAAATTGCCTAGATTTAGTGTTGTGACCGCCTTCTAAATGTTGCAAATGAAGCATCCACTTCAACAACAAATACTTTTTCACAGATCCACATTCCTCCTTTATCAACAAGCTAATAGAGTGGACTCGAAAATTATAAGAGATAATTTTAAATGACGTCTTCGCTTCCATATATTTGTGGACTCTGGTCAAAATTTCACATCCAATCCTTTAGCATGGAGTTGCAGTGATTTGCAACACTCATCCTGTAGTGTGGAGTTGCATCATAGGATTTGCACCAAGTTGCATCACTAATATTGCAGCATGGAGTTGCAACGTGGGAGTTGCAACAAGTTGCAACACTAATGCTGTAGCATGCAATTACAATGTGGGAGTTGTAGCGAGTTACAACACAAATCTTGTAGCATGGTCTCCTTTGACATCAATGCCAACACCATGTCTAACATTCTCCCCCTTTGGCATTGATGACAATACAGTAAACACCCCTTATTTCTTAATTGGGTTTTACTATTTCTCCTCCCCCTTTGAAAAAAATGACAGAAGCGATGTTTCTTTGCTCCCCCTGAGGTTATACTCCCCCTGCACATGTACTCCTTCTCTGATGAAACCTGTGCAATTCAATTATATATGGAGATTACCCCAAATTTATGTCTAAGGTATTCAAAATTACTCCCAAGTAAAGGTTTTGTGAATATATCTGCAATCTGTCTTTAGTATCCACATATTCCACTTTAACAACTTTTTGAGAAACCTATTCCCTCAAAAAAAGAAATTTGATTGGGATTTGCTTGGTTTTGTAGTGCATGACATGATTCTTAAAAAGGTTTATGGCACTAGTATTGTCAGAATTAAGAAGAATTAGATGATCAAACTTTACTTGTAAGTATTCTAAGATTTGTTTTATCCAAATATTTGAGTGAACAAGTGGCAACATCAATATATTCAGTTTCTGTTGTTGACAATGATATAGATGTTTGTTTCTTACTTAGCCATGATACTAGACAATTTCCCAGGAGGAAATGCTCCTCCACCAATGCTCTTCATATCATCCACACTACCAGCCCAATCTACATCAGTATATGCATTTAATGTAAACTATTTTGTTTTTGGATACCATAATCCAAAATCCAAAATCCAAGGTAGCTCTTAATATATCTGAATATCCTTTTTACTTCCTTCAAATGAGTCTCTTTAGGTGTAGATTGGATTTTTTCTATTATTCCTATAGATTGTATGATATTTGACCTTGTTGTTGTTGCATATAACATGGTACCAACCATTGATATGTACATGGTTTGGTCTACCTTTGGTGAATCATCATCTAAGCTTAGTTTGCATTCTGTAACCATGGAAGTGATCAAAGGTTTGCACTCTTCCATTTGAAATTTATTTAGCATTTCTTTGATATATTTGGTTTCGAATATGGATATCCCTTTGTCTGTTTGAGTAACTTGTAAAACCAAGAAGGATGTTAGTTCACCAAGCATAGACATCTCAAATTATTTCTACATTTATGTAGCAAACCGTTTTCTCAGTATAGTCAAATTACTTCCAAAAATGATATCATACACATATACCACAACAATGATCATATTTTGTTCTTCAATTTTGATATATAGGATGATGTTAGCAGTCCCTCTCTTGTATCCTTGTTCTTGTAGATATTTATCAAGCCTCGAGAACCATGCTCTAGGGGCTTGTTTTATAACATACAAAGCCTTTTTTAGTTTACATACATAATCCTAATTTTTTTTCAACTTAAATGTTTCAGGTTGTTCTAAATAAAATTCTTCCTCTAAGGTTCCATTTAGAAATGCTTCCTTGACATCCATCTGAAGGATTTTGAAGTTTTTGAAGCATGAGAATGCAAAAAACATTCTGATAGATTCTAATCTTGGCAATGGGGCACATGTCTCCTCGAAGTCAATTCCTTCAACTTGGGAATATCCCTTGCATACTAATCTGACTTTATTATTTATAATATGTCCATTTTCATTAAGTTTATTCTTGAAAATCCATTTGGTCCCTATCACATTTTTGCGTTCTGGTCTTGGGACTAGTTCCTAGGTCAGATTTTTCTCTATTTGGTCAAGTTCTTCATTCATTTCTTTTGTCCAATCTTCATTCTTGTTGGCTTCTAAAAATAATTTGGGTTCTACGATAGAAAGAATTGCCCATTCTGACTCAAATGTAAGTTTTCTTCTAGTTTCTACTCCTACAATTTTATCCTCTATGATTTGGCTTTCAAGGTGATTCTTTTGAACTCTTTTTGATGGAGCTTTTGGCAAGGGTGTTTCTTCCTCATCCATTTCTTCATTAGTTTGTGGTTCATTCTCTTGTAGTTATTCAACATCTTCTTCATTTTATGATTCATCATCTTCTTCATCATACATAGTTCTTCTTGATTGATCAATTTTTATTTATTTATCTTGAGATTTGATATTTCTAAATTTTAGATCATCTACTTTTACATTTGCACTTTCCATTATTTTGTGCAATCTTATATTATAACATCTGTATGCATTTTTTTTTGGTGAGGAACGAAGAAATATCCCCTCATCTGATCTAGAATCAAAGTTTCCTAGGTTATCATCATCCCTCTTAATATAACATTTGCTTCAAAAGACTCTGAAGTGTTTGACTCAAGCTGGTCTTCCAAACCATAGATCATAAGGTGTCTTGTCATGGTTAACTCTAAGTTGTGCTCGATTGAGTATGTGAACTGCTGTATATACTTCATCTCTACAAAACTTATTTGGAAGCTTGGATTCATTCAATATTTTTCTTTCCGCCTCTTGAACAATTATGCTTTTCCTTTCAACAACTCCATTCTGTTGAGGAGTTATTGGAGCTGAAAATTGTCTCTTGATTCCATGATATTCAAAAAACTTATTGAATTCTTTAGAGGTAAATTCCCCTCCATTGTTTGACCTCAGACATTTGATCTTGATATCTGTCTTATTATCCATCTAAGATTTGAATGCCTTGAACTTTTCAAATGCCTCTGATTTTTCTCCGAGGAAGTATACCCAGGTCATCCTTGTATAATCATGAATAATCAACATGAAGTAATGTTCTCCTTGTATACTTCTAGTCCTAGTAGGTCTAGAGAGGTCAGTGTGAAAAAGTTCCAAGGGTCTTGATGTAGAGTATTCTTTTGTCTTGAATCTGAATTTCGTCTACTTCCCAAGTTGGAAATGGTTACAAACAAGGTTAGAAGGTTTTATAATCTTTGGCATGTCTTTCACTTCTTACTTTCTACTAGCTTTGATTAGATTGTCAAATCTCAATTGTCCCATTCTTTTGTGCCAAACCCGATTTCATCTACTTGACTCATGTAACATTCTTCTTCTTCTTTAACATCTAAAATATACACATTACTTGAGGTTCTTGGTGCAATAGCTACTAATTTTTCTGACCCTTCCTTCCTGATTTTGCATTTCTGGGAGGAAAAAATGAGTATATGTCCTTGATCACAATTTTGGATTACACTTAGAAGATTAGGCTTCATATTTTCAACCAGTAGCACATTTTATGCTTTATTTTTCTTGTTTCCTAAAGTGACTGTGCCTTTTCCAAGTATTCTGGTAGATACATTATCTCCAAATGTGACACTTCCTTTTTCCTTAATTTTAAGATTGGAATTTTTTATTTTATCTCCTGTCATATGCTTAGAGCATCCACTGTGAATATACCATTGACACTTTTTGTTCTTTGCATACAGGGCTACTTTACATTATGTTACCTTTTCTTCCAGATGTTTTTCTTTGCATATGTTTTTATCTTTATTGTTAGGAATGCTTGTATTCAAGGATTGCATTGACAATCTACATTCACTGGCTTTGCATTGACAATCTATAATTCATTCTCTCCTTCCTTCATTGAAATTATAGTTTCTTTTCTTTGCATTATTCTTGTTTTTATTATATCTTTGGACATTTTTAGGATTGTACTTTCTATAGGCTTTACAATGTACTTCTTTATGTCCAAAATTATTGCTAGAGTAGCAATATCAAAGGAATATATGTTGATATCTATTAGGGGGAGTCCTTCTGTTAACTGTGTTCTTTTTTTCTTTTTTAGGCGGTGTTGATTTATCTTTATTAGGAACACTCTTTAATGGTACCATGTTTCCCTTGTTATCTTCCCGTTTTAAGAGGATTCTAAGAGCATCTACATAACTGATTGGTTTCTTGTCAGTCTTCTATTTTGCATAGGTTGAATCTTGATAATATCCCAGTCCTGTCTTATTGTTTGGTGATCTTTGACTATTAAGAATGTCATTCAATATTTTTGAACTCTTCTCAAATCTTGATTGGATGTTTCCTTTCTCAAGTTCCCTCTTTAGTTGAACAATTTCAGTCTCTAGATTCTTACAATCTTGTTGTTTTTCATTGAGTTGTTTATTCAAGACTTCCTCATTTCTTCTGGCTTCTCGAAGTTGAGTCTTCAGGTCAATGATGATTTGCTCTGATCCTTTGGCGGTTTTTGAAACTTAGTTTTCTCTTATTTTTTGTGCTTCTTCAAATTCTAGCGGCTGTCCCCTTAGTAACTTATTCTTCCTTTTATACTTTCTAATCTCATCCAGAGCACTGATTAATTATGATTCTAGGCCTATTTCTCCTTCATCCTCAAAGTTTTTTTCAATCTCAAAAGTATTTTTAGAAAGATTATCTTGGGTTTCTATAACCATAAATAGATGTTCTAACTCTTCATCTTCAATTTCTTCAGATGAACTGTTGTCCTCTTTGGTGTAAAAGGCCTTCTTCTTTCTGTTTTTGTTTTTTCCATTTTTATGTTTTTTCTTATTGTAAGCTTCTTCATCATCATTATCTTCTTGTTTGGGTAGAGACATTTGTTAGCGAAGTGTCCAATTTTTCCACAGTTGAAGCATTTGAAAGGTAACTTCCTTTTGTATTTTCCAAACCCTTTCTTGAGTTTTCTTATAAAGTTGGCCTCTTCTGCATTTGATATATCTGAGTGATTTTCATTTGGCACATGATTATGGTTCCTTGTTTATTTTGATGCTTTGAAGGATGGTTCCCTTTTTGATGACGTTTCTTTCCCGGTTCTCATTTCATATGATATATGAATCCCATGAAGTTCATCCATTGTAAGGATGTGAAGGTCTTCTTGATCTTCCAAGGTAGACACCTTGGAATCGTATCTCATTTGTAATGATGTCAACACATTTTGGACAATAATCTTGTCTTTTAGCTCTTCTACCAATGCTGTGATTGAATTGACTATTTCATCTACTCTTTGAAAATATTATGCAATGTTTTCTTCCTCTTTCATCTTCAGACTCTCAAACTACCCTCTTGTGTTTGAAGTTTAGCTTGCTTGACCTTTCCTTCTCCTTCATATATGATCTTCAATTTATCCCAATTTCCTTTGCTGATTTACAATGCATCACTTTTACAAATATAGGATTTGCTAATCCTTTAAGAATGACATTAATAACTCTTGAATTGTCATTGTAGATCTTCTTTGCATCAATATAAGTAGGTGGAGTAGGTGGAGCAGTGTAACCATTTTCAACATATTTCTAGACATCAAAGCCAAGGGACATCAGATAACTTTTCAATCTTATACTGTAGAACCATAATCATTTACTTTGTTGGATTACTGAGAGGGTGATGCAGGAGCATCACATAAATCCAGCAAGCACGCGCCTAGCGAAGGGAGACAACTGGATGCACATATTTCATTTGAACACGTTTTTGTGAAAACTTTTTGAATTTTAAAATCTAAAACATTAATGTAATGATCAGGAGGAAAGTGCATTAGCATTTATGTATTGAAGATCCAAACTGATTTGGAGCGTATGTTCCTATCTGCGGATGTACTAGGCATTTATGTATGTTTAATGCAAGTAGGTAGGTTTAAATGATAGATTAGACAATTTTAGAAGCTTAGGAAGGAAAACGGAGGATAGTCACCCTCACTCTTGTATCTTTGTATGATAATTCTGAATTCGTAAGATGTAGAGATGCAGAGGAGAATATAGGAGAACAAAGGATTTTAATGCATTTTATCTGTTATTTCCATGTACAGGAGCACTGGAATTAATAGAAGAAATCTTTGATTCCAATCTGTGTTTTTATGGTTGTTGGAACCACCTGTTGAATGGTATGTTGCATGCTATTTATGTTCTTTGTATGCATTTTATTTAAATGCTATGTGTGTGTGCAGGATCTAGAATTTTATGTTGAATGATTGACTTCTGGATAAGGTGAGAATGAGTTTTAGTTGTTTCTCTTTCTCAGAACTCCTGCAAAGAGTGCAGTGGAGGGTCCGCAAGGAATGCGTCGACCAGGTTCTGAATTTCATTTCAGAACGCCCAGAAGAGACTCAATTGTGCTTTTACAGGCAAGAGTGCTAGCAGAGCACAGAGCTATGAAAAATGTGTGCAGGCTGGGAGAAGGGAACAAATTTCTTCAAACTCACAGAGGAGTCGAAGAATTCTCTTTTGCAAGGACTGCACAGAGCTTCCCTTGAAGAATAACCATGAGTTATTGATCCAGATTTTATGAGCATAATGAAATGGATATAGATTATTAATAGGTACTTAACACAAAATAACAGAGATACAATAAAACTAGTTTTCTATTCAATAACGAAATAAGCTGAAACTGTAAAATGCAGCGGAAACAAGCTTGCTGGAATGGTGCGGCTTATCTCTGAGAAGAGATGTGACGACTACGTGCATTTGCAAGAAGAAGATTACAATGAGGCTCTGAAGTCCTTTTTAAAATAAGCAAGAATGTCAAAAACCCTAGACATCCAAAAACCTAACCCTAGGAGATGAAGCACCAAAAGTCATGTGGGCCTCGTTTGGGTAAGTTAGTACATCAACTTCCCGGGGTCGTAACTTTTGCATACGATCTCTGTTTTAGGAATGTGATAGCCCGTTGGAAAGGTATCGTCACAAAGATTAATTTTGGGGGCTCAATCATGCTTTAGGAAATCATTGAGGAGCTATATACCAAAAAAACTTCATTTAGGCCCTCAAAATGGCCCTGGAAGTTAAAATTGCTAAAAATAGTAAATTGCCAAAATTGTCAGAAAACTGTTTTGAGCCAGTTGGAAAAGGTGGGTGGCCACCGATATCCATATGGATCAATACTTCCTCCTTAGGAAGAAATGGTATCCATTGCATTGAGGTCCCCCATTAGATGAGGAAATTGCTGCTGAATTTGGCCCCGAGTGAGCCACTTGCCTTGGTGCAGGAGCTGCCCTGCTTTGATGACTCGATAAAGTTGGATCCTTTGTTGTCGAGTTCCCTTGATCTGTCTGTTCAAAATATGATCATTGGATGCCTCTTGTATGCAGTCGGGGTTGAGCTCTATTGGTGTCAACTATTCTGCTACTTCTGAGGTGTCCAATAATGGTGGGAAATAAGGGTGAAGGAGATCCACGTTGAACACTGGGTGCAGGCCAAGGAAAGGAAGAATGTTGAGCTCAAAATAATTATCCCCCATGGCCTTGGTGATAGTGTATGGTCCATAACGGAGTGGGTGAATCTTCCGATGGGGTCCTGTAAGGTTCTCTTTCTGCAAGTGCAACCAAATTTTGTCGCCCACTTGAAACTTATGAGACACCCGATGTTGATCATGGAACTGTTTGTACTTGTCATTGGACTTCTGTAGGATATCCTGAACTTGTTGGTGGATGTTATGGATACACTCAATGAACCGGGTGCCTTTGTCAGCTTCAGTTGGAGTAGGAGATGAGTCAGTTGAGGTGAGCGCAAGGGGAAGTGAAACATATATGGGACCCAATGGTTGGAATCCCAACCCCACTTGAAAGGGGCTGTGGCTGGTTGAGCTATGCAAGGATCGATTGTAGCTATGCTGGACATAGGGAAGGCTCTCATCCCATGTGCGAGGGGGCTTTGAATTATACATGCGAATGATATGCACAATCATTCGATTTACAACCTCGGTTTGGCCATCTGTCTGGGGGTGGAAGGTCGTGGATTTGGTGAGCTTGGTGTTCAACAGTGACCAGAGGCTCGACCAAAATGTGCTATGAAATTGACTATCTCGATCTGAGACAATGGTTTGTGGGATTCCAAAATGTACCCAGACTTGTTCAAAGAAGAGCTTGGCAGTGGCCTCTGCTGTGATGCTCTTCTTACAGGAAACCAAAATCGCCATCTTAGAAAAGTGATAAATAACCACAAAAACACAATCATTTCCCCACTTGGTGGATGGGAAGCCCAACATGTAGTCCATTGAGATGGATTCCTATGGTCTGTCAGGAGTAGGAAGAGGGGTGTACAGGCCTTGTTTCTTAGTGGTCGGTTTGACAATAGCGAAGGTAGTGCAAGACCTGATATACTTTTCGACCTCCTGTCGAAGTTTCGGCCAGTAGAAATGTTTTTGTAGCATCTCCACTATCTTTTCGACACCGAAGTTTCCTACCACCCGAATGTAGTGGGATTCCCAGATCATCTTCACTCGTTCACTTGATGGAACACATATATGGCCCAGACGACACAACAACCCATCTTGAAGATGGAAATTATCGACAACTGCATTTGCACCCAACATTTGGTAGGTGGTGGTGAAGTCAGGGTCTGTCTCATGGAGTTGGGGCCATCCAAATGTCTCATGGCTGCAAGAGTCTAGCACTGTGGTGAGTTCCACGACTGGCGGTTTGCTGAGGAAATCAACAACGCGATTGGTGCTTCCTATTTTATACTTGATGTTGAGGTGGAATTGATGCAAGTATGTGGACCACTTTTGATGGTGGTCATTCTGCAATTTCCCCCGTGTATGCATGAACTGTAGTGGCTTATGATAAGTGTGGATGACTGTCTCCTTCCAAAGAATGTAATGTCTCCACTGGAGGCCTGCTTGCACAATGGAGTACATTTCTTTGTCATAAGTAGGGTACTTACAGACAATATCTGACAGTGTCTCACTATGATAGGCCAAGGGGTGGTCGTGCTGAGTGAGAACAACGCCCACATCATAGTCTGAAGCATCTGTCTCGATCTCAAAGGGATGTTGCAGGTCTGGTAGTGAAAGTACCGGGGCTGAGCACAAGCGCTGCTTCAAATCATCGAACGCTTGTTGTTGGGACCGACCCCATGCAAATTTTGCCTTACCACCAGCCCTGTTTATTTGGCTGAGGGCTCATGCAATATGGGAGAAACCCAACATGAATCTGCGGTAGAAATTAGCAAGTCCCAAGAAGCTCCGAAGCTCAATGAGTGTTGTTGGGGCTGGCCAGTCACGGATGACTTGGATCTTGGCTGGATCCACATGTACGCCATGCTAATCAATGATGTAGCCCAAGTAATGGACCCTGTCAATGCTAAAGTAGCATTTTTCTAGGTTGGCATATAGCTTGTGCTGCCGCAGGGTGTGTAGAACCTATTGAATATGCTACAAGTGTTCGACCCAAGTCTTGCTGTAAATTAGAATGTCATCCATATACACCACTACAAATGTATTGGTGAATGGTCCCAGGATATCATCCATCATCCTCATGAAAGTGGCTGGAGCATTTGTCAAACCAAAGGGCATGACCAACCATTCAAAAAGTCGTTCCTTTGACTTGAAGGCGGTCTTCCATACATCTGTCTGTTCTATCGGGACCTGGTGGTAGCCAGACTTCAAATCAATCTTACTGAAGTATTTGGCCCCCGTGAGTTGATCAAGGAGGTCATCGATTCAGGGGAATCGGGTACCAGTTTCTGACAGTGATTTTATTTAGAGCCTGGTAATCAATACAGAGTCCCCAGGTTCCATCTTTCTTCTGTACCAACATGATTGGGATCCCGCAAGGTGATGAGCTAGGGTGGATGTGCCCCTTGTGGAGTAGTTCTTGGATCTGTCACTTGATCTCCTCATTCTCTAACAAAGAGAGATGATAGACTGGCCCATTGGGAAGCAATGCGTAAGGGGTCAGATCGATGGGGTTCTTGACCTGGCAGTGTAGAGGTACCCCTGAAGGTGAGGAGAAGATATCTGAGTATTCTTCCATGACCTTATCTACTTGCTTCTTCTTTGTGGAGAGGTCAGCCGCAGAGACCCTGGATGTGGCTGTGATCTTTCTCTTATTATGAGAGCGAATCACGAAGAATACAAACATCCCTGTTTGAGAGATGACCTTCTTGCATTGCTTAGCAGAGATCAAGGAAATAACACTAGGTGGGACTGCCTCAGGTATCATGTACAATTTCCTGTTCAAAGTAATAATAACACTATGAGGCCTAGACTCATATACAACATGACGTTTCCATAAATAAGGTTGGCCCAAAAAAACATCACAAACTTTGAGAGGAGCAACATCACACAATACCTCATCTTTGAAGGGCTTGATGTTGTACGACAGTCGACACTGTTGGCTGACGTGAAGATCGCTTCCTTGGTGGAGCCATCCAATGGTGTAGGATTGTGGGTGTAGTGTTTTTGGCAGGTTCTTCTAGCTACCACTATCAATGATGAAGTGCAGTGGGGTGCCTTTTACCCACATCTGTGAATGGAAGAGGCACTCTCCTTCTTCTAGCTCGTCTGGTTCACCAGGCTGGAGCTTGGTGGTAGCAATGGAGGCATTGGGTTCCGCGTTAATGATTCGTCTTCCCCTTTCTAGTTCTATTTCAGAGTTAGAATCCACATCTAATTCAGAGGCTTTCACTTTGGCCATCAACAACTGCTTTGAGCGGCAGTCAATAGTGTTATGCCAAGGGCTCTTGTGGAAGTCGCACCACTTCCCGATATCTTTCTTTGTCTTTCTAGTGTCCTTCTTTGCTTGCGGCTTGTACTGGTTGTCCTAATACTGTCCATATTTGCTTTGTCCTTTGTTCGGTGGGTTGGGGTCACCCTTTCTTGGCTTTTGTTGTGCGGGGTTCCCAAGCCCAAATTTCCACGTCTTTTGTTTGAGCTTCTTCTTGATTTTTACGACATATCGGTAGGCCGTGCCCAAGGATGAGATGTATAGAAATTCCATTTTAGTCTGGATGTATCTATGCAGAGCACTGCGATAATTGAGCACTAGATGTCACTTCGAATCTTTGATACCCAACTTGGTGCGCAAGGTATGGAAGATATTTGTGAAATCTGGCACTGCTTGGTCTCTTTCTTGCCACAGTGTGGTCCATTTGGTATACAGGTCGTCATAAATTTCGAAAGGGTAGTATTGTTCCTTAATAACGTCCCTGAAGGATTCCTAGGTGGACGTGACTGAAAATAATGAGGTTTCCTCTGTTTCCTTTTTCTCACAGAATTTTTCCCACCAATCTTTGACATGGGGAATGACTTTGAGGAGCGCAAAAGTAATCTTTTCTCTATTCGAAAATTTATGAACAAAAAAATACCCTTCTAGTAGATTCAACCATCTTTCTACAACATCTGCATCTATATGACCTTCAAATATAGGAATATCAAAGTTTATTTGTACCTTGAAGGGGGCGACGCTTCCGTTCAAAGAAGATGCATCCCTGTTGGTAGTCGTCGAAGGATTTGCGCGAAACTATGCATCATATCGTTCCTCTGTTGCGTGAGGGATTTCTCAATCAACAGTTTGAAAGGATCTCCTGTCCCGTCATCTTTCTTTTCTCCTACCATGGGAGGTCGCTTGGGTGTGCGAGAGCTTCTGTCCTCAAGAGAAACAAGTTTGAGACGCAATTCTTTGTACTTCGAACTTGTTGGGGACATGCATTAAGACGATAAGGAGCAGACCGCTCTGATACCACTGATCCAGATTTTATGAGAAAAACAAAATGAATACAGATTACTAATAGGTTCTTAACACAAAATAACAAAGATATAGTAAAACTGGTTTTCTATTCAATAACGAAATAAGTTGAAACTGTAAAATGCAGCGAAAACAAGATTGTTGTTGCGGCTTATCTCTGAGAAGAGATGTGACGACAGCGCGCATTCACAAGAAGAAGATTACAATGAGGCTCTGAAGGAATTTTTACAATAATCAAGAATTCCCAAAACCCTATACATCCAAAAACCTAACCCTAGGAGATGAAGCGCCAAAAGTCATGTGGGCCCCGTTTGGGTAAGTTAGTACATCAACTTCCCGAGGTCGTAACTTTTGCATACGATCTCTGTTTTAGGTGTGTGATAGCCCGTTGGAAAGGTATCGTTGAGGATATTCATTTTTGGGGATCAATAATGACTTTGTATATCATTAAGGAGATAAATACTGAAAAACCTTCATTTAGGCCCTCAAAATGGCCTCGAAAGTTAAAACTGCTAAAAATAGTAAATTGCCAAAATTGTCAGAAAACTGTTTTGAGCTAGTTGGAAAAGCTGGGTGGCCACCAATGTCCATCTGGATCAGCTAGCTCTAAGTGTGCAATATTCATGCACAAATAAGGCTTGAAGCCTAGAATTTTCCAAGGAAAGGTCGGAGACCCGGACAATAGATTTCGTTGAAGGTTGCAGAGGGCGAGCGAAGGTCGAATTGGATCGAAATCAAGAAAGGAGTAGGTCCAAGTGCCTTTGAAAAAGTTTAGAATCGAAGGCTGTTAAGACAGAGATGAAAAATCTGAATTCTCTGTGGAGAACTCACGAGATCACGAGGACGATAGGATTGACAAGAGTTGCAAGATGGTTAGAGGCCGGAGAAACCCATCACCTAGGAGTCGAGGGTCAACGTGAGACGTTGATCGTGACTTACCCCACGCTGTTGGATCATTTCATGAATTCTGGGTTTGTGAGTTTGGAAGACAGGCCAAATTCTTGGTCGCTCCAAGTCCCGAGTCGCAAAGTGCAGGGAAAAAGATCCAAGCCGTTGGGTCTTGGCCATGGGAGAATCGTTGGCCCGTACCCCACATGGTATCGCGTTTTGGGGGTTCGAAGGTTGGGAAAAATTGCATTTGGATTGCAGAAGTCGCGAAGTGCCGAGTGCCAAGGGCTCGTGCAGATAGGTGGCACATCTCGTAAGCAGAGACCATGTGGTTGATAGGTGGCACAAACATATAGCACGTAGAAAAAGGTTGAAGTGGGTGACAGGTGGCGTACACGCGTCACTATGGAGGAGTCAACATCCTGTTGACATATTGCATTTCGGGGATTCACAAGGGAGGAGAATGATCTTTCAACACTCCAACTCGTGAAGTCGTTAGTTGCGATAGGTGCTAGAGTTAAGCTCTAGCTGCCGGTCACTTGTAAAGGTGCTAACGAGGAGGAGCCATATCCATATTGCATCTCAGGTATAAGAGGTTTGGAGCAAGAGGAGACGAGAGTCTTCGACTCTCCAACTTGCGATATCATGAGTCACTAAAGAAGCTTGCACTAAGACCTTGGTCATGGTCACTTTTCTAAGGGGTTGAAGAGAGGGGGCTTATCCCTTACACGCATTCGGAGCTTCGCATCTCGGTTGTTGCAGAGAGCGGTGGCATTGTGTTGAAAGCGTCAAACTCACAAGACCCAAAAATCCTCCGCAGTCTTAGTCAAGGGTTTTTCTTAACTCTTGTCATGGTTTAGAGAAGATCCTGCATAGATCTCGGCCCGAGGGTTGGGGGTATGCACCAGTTGTGGTATCAGAGCCCATAAACATTCTTTGCTTTATGTAGTAGAGAAAAAATACAGCCATGCCACTGAGAAGAAGAGATAGGCCCATGCCTGATCCAGCAGTGGAGAGAGAGATGTGTGAATTACGTGCCAGGCTTGATGACATGGAGACATCACAAAGGTGAACAGTCGATGCTGGAGACATCAGCGAGGATGAAAGTGAAAATGAAGCTGAACATGAAGGAGAAGAAGTCATGGTAGAGGGTGCTACTGAAGAACGTTTGATTAGAGCTATTGCAAGGATAGGTTCTAGAGAAAAAATGGACATTCCCGTGTACGAGGGAAACCTGGATGCTGAAGAGCTTCTAAACTAGATTAGAGCTCTAGACAAGCACTTCAATTATTAGGATGTCGAAGAAAACAAAAAAGTTAAACATGCCATTACCAGAATTAAAGGGCATGTAGCGCTGTGGTGGGATGAACTGCAGGCTGATAGACGTTGCAAAGGCAAACAAAGAATCAAAATCTGGGATAGGATGGTTGCAAAAATGAAAACTAAATTTATACCCAAGGATTACCAAATTAATCTGTTTTGAAGGATGCAAAATTTGAGACAAAAGATGATGACAGTGAAAGAATACACTGAAGAGTTCTACAGGATAAACATAAGAGCAGGTCATTGAGAAAGTGATGATGAAAAGGTCACTAGGTACATGAATGGTATGAGATATGACATTCAATATGATATGAGCATGATGACGATAAGGAATGTAGAAGATGCTTATCAAATGGCTTTGAAGGCTGAAGAAAAATTGGCCCGAAAGTAAGGTCAAAGAGGCAGAGGTCAAAGTCAAAGCAAAGGCAAAGCAATTATCCAAGGTAGGACTCAGAAACCAAAGGAGGAAGAAAAGAAACCTCATACTCACCCTGAATGAGGAGGAAGTTCACAGGGGAGGAAGTATGCTGACTGAAAAACTTTTCCTCAAACCAGAGGAAGAGGAAGAGGTAGAGGAGGCGAAGTGAAGTGCTTTGTCTGTGGAAAAATTGGACACAAATCCTATGAGTGTCCATATAGGAAGAAAGAGGGTGGTGAAACTCACATTTCCAAAGCTCAAGGATGGAATGTTGAGGCAGCAGACACTGATGGCGAAAGATCCTTGATGATGCAGAAAGTTCTCTTGAAGCCAGAGAAGGAGGAAGAGAACCTAGCCCAAAGAAACAATCTATTTAGGACTGCTTGCAAGACCAAATATAGGGTATGCAAAGTCATAGTGGACATCGGTAACATAGACAATATTGTGTCTACAGAGATGGTATAAAAGATAGAGCTGGAGACTGTTGCGCATCCCATCCCATACAAAGTTTCGTGGCGACAAAAAGGACATTAGGTAAATGTCACTAAACAATGTTTAGTTGAATTCAAAATAGGAGGATATAAAGATGATATTTTGTGTGATGTCATTCCAATGGATGTCTGTCATCTATTGCTGGGTAGAACATGGCAGTATGACAGAAATGTGGTGCACGATGGGAGGAAGAACACATACACCGTGGAAAAAAATGGTAGGACGCACATGTTGCTGCCGATTAAGGATAAAGAAGTGAAACTTGAGATGAACAATACAATACTTCTCATGAGTGGGAAGGAAATTCTTAAGGAGGTTAAGAAGAAAGAAGACACAAAATTCATTGTGGTTAGGAAACCCAAAATTGTTTTGAACAACACTAGAATAGATGATTTGTCGGAAGAAATTGAGGGTTTGCTGGAAGAGTTCGTTGATATAGTAGTGGACGAACTACCTTGTTCGTTTCCACCTATAAGGAGTATAAGCCATCATATTGATCTTATACCTGGAGACATATTGCCGAACAAAGCATTGTATAGGTTGACGCTGCAAGAGAATGAGGAAGTTAAGAGAGAGGTCCAGGACTTAATGGACAAAGGATTAATTCGGGAGAGCTTGAGTCCATGCGCTGTTCCGACAATGCTCAACCCAAATAAATATGGAGGCTAGAGGATGTGTACATACTCAAGGGAAATTAATAATATTACCATCAGGTACAGGTTTCCATTGCCAAGGATGGACGACTTGATGGATTGCTTGAGCATAGCCAAATATTTTTCGAAGATTGATTTGAAAAGTGGCTATCACCAAATCAGGATGACAGAGAGTTTGCTGAAGGAAAAGCATAATGGAGGATTGGCCGGACACTTAGTTCATGAAAAAATGTTCTCAAAGATGAATGGATCATATTATTGGTCAGGGATGAGGATAGATGTGAAGAAATTTGTGGAAAAGTGCAGGATTTTCCATCACATGAAAGGAAAAAGGCAGAACAAAGGGTTATACCAGCCCTTGCCCATACCAGAAAGGCCGTGGGGCGCAGTGAGCATGGATTTCATATTGGGATTGCCAAGGACATAGAGGGGATATGATTCAATCTTTGTAGTGGTAGATAGATTTTCAAAGATGGCACATTTCATACCATGCCAAAAAACCAGTGACACAACTCATATTGCAAACCTATTTTTCAAGGAAGTCGTCAGACTTCATGGATTGCCAAGAAGTATCATTTCTGATCGAGACACCAAGTTCGTGGGACATTTCTAGAGGACCTTATGGAAGAATCTAGGGACAAATTTGTCTTTTAGCTCAACGTTTCATCCTCAGATGGATGGACAGACAGAGGTTGTGAACATGAGCTTGGGAGATTTTCTAAGAATCCTAGTGACTAAACACCACAGTCAATGGGATCATATTCTGCCACAGGTGGAATTTGCGTGCAACGATTCATTTAACAGAAGCACATGGCACAGTCCATTCCATATTGTATATGGAATCAAACCAAGGGGAGTTTCTAAATTGAAAGATTTAGAACAAGTTGAATTCATGAGTGCTAGTGCAGAGGACTTTGCAGAAGGAATGAAGGAGCTTCACAACAGAATTAAGGAGCAGTTGTAGAGTTCAAGTCAAGAGTACAAGCGTAAAGCAAATCAACACAGGCGAGAACTTCAATATGAAGTTGGAGATGTGATTCTTGCGCATTTGAGGAAGGAAAGGTTCCCAAGGGGAACGTATAATAAGCTCAAGATGAAAAAGATCGGACCGTGCAAGGTCATAAGGAAATTTGGGGCAAACACATATGAGATTGAACTACCAGATGGGGTCAGAATCTCACTGATATTCAATGTCGTGGATTTGTACCCTTACAGAGCTGAAGAAGCAGGAGCATAATATGAACAGGAAAAGATTCAATGGACAAAACAAATTCCTGTAGCTAAAAAGCCACAGATGGAAAGCATAATTGACAAAATGATTAGCAAAAAGACCAGGAGGAAGGAGTATTTTGAATACTTCGTCAAGTGGAAAGGACATCTAGTTGTAGATGCCAGCTGGGAGGATGAAGCAGAAATTCAAAGGCATGGACAGACCATGTAGGAGCTCATGAACAAGAGTTCATGAATTTTTCAAGCCAAGGGAGTATGATGCAGGAGCATCACATAAAGCCAGCAAGCACACACCTAGCGAAAGGAGACAGCTGGATGCACATATTTCATTTGAACACGTTTTCGAGAAAACGTTTTGAATTTTAAAATATGAAACATTAATGTAATGATCAGGAGGAAAGTGAATTAGCATTTATGTATTGAAGATCCAAACTGATTTGGAGCGTATGTTCCTATCCATGGATGTACTAGGAATTTATGTATGTTTAATGCAAGTAGGTAGATTTAAATGATAGATTAGACAGTTTTAGAAGCTTAGGAGGGAAAATAGAGGATAGACACCCTCACCCTTGTATCTTTGTATGATAATTCAGAATTCGTAAGCTGTGGTGTTGCAGAGGAGAATATAGGAGAACGAAGGATTTTTATGCATTTTAGCTGTTATTTGCCATGTACAGGAGCACTGGAATTAATAGAAGAAATATTTGATTCCAATCTGTGTTTTTATGGTTGTTGGAACCACCTATTGAATGGTATGTTGCAGGATATTTAGGTTCTCTATATGCATTTTGTTTAAATGCTATGTGTGTGTGCAAGCCCTAGAATTCTATGTTGAATGATTGAATTTTGGATAAGGGGAGAATGAGTTTCAGTTGTTTCTCTTTCTGAGAACTCCTGCAAAGAGTGCAGTGGAGGGTCCACAAAGAGTGCATCGACTAGGTTCTGAATTTCATTTCAGAATGCTCAGAAGAGACTCAATTGTTCTTTTACAGGAAGGAGTGCTAGCAGAGAACAAAGCCATGCAAAGTGTGTGCAGGCTGGGAGAAGGGAACAAATTTCTTCAAACTCACAGAGGAGTCGAAGAATTATCTGTTGCAAGGAGTGCATAGAGATTCCCTCAAAGGATAACTATGAGTTATCTCTAAGTGTGCAATATTTGTGCACAGAGAAGGCTTGAAGCCCAGAATTCACCAAGGAAAGGTCGGAGGCCCAGACAATCAATTTCGTTGAAGGTCGCAGAGGGCGAGCGAAGGTCGAATTGGATCAAAATCAAGAAAGGAGTAGGTCCAAGTGCCTTTGCCAAAGTTCAGAATCGAAGGTTGTCAAGACAGAGACAGACGGTCTAAATTCTCCATGGAGAACTCACGAGATAGCGAGGACCGTAGGATTGATAGTAGTTGCAAGATGGTTAGAGGTCGGAGAAACCCATCACCTAGGATTCGAGGGTCAATGTGAGTCGCTGATCGCGGCTTACCCCACGCCGTTGGATAATTTTTTGAATTCGGGGTTCGTGAGTTTGGAAGACAGGCCAAATTCTTGGTTGCTCCAAGTCCCGAGTCGCGAAGTGTAGGGAAAAAAATCCAAGCCGTTGGATCTTGGCCCCAGGAGAACCATTGGACTGAACCTTGCATGGTATTTCATTTTGGAGGTTCGAAGGTTGGGAAACATTACATTTGTATCGCAAAAGTTGTGAAGTGCTGAGTGCCGAGGGCTCGTGCGGATAGGTGGTGTTATCGCACAATTTGTAGCTAGGAGAAAAGGCTATAAGGTAGAGGGCCAAACTGGCGTAATTGGAACCTATCCCACCCAATGTCACCACGATGGGATGGTTCTTTCTCTTTAGGGAGGTGAGGCCCACGGGAGACGTCCCCGGTGACCTGGGTTTTTGAAGAGGCTAAAAGGATAATTAGAAAATGACAAGTTTCCCCCTTCACAGATCACCACCAAAACAGATAGTCTGACCTATATCCAATAAAGACAACCATGTAGGATTCCTGCCTGAGAACAAAGAAACAATAAACTTGATATATGCAAGCTTTGGTTAGTACTTCATATATATTAAAGACTATCTGATATTCAATATGAGCAATTTAAAAGTAAATGTTGACAAAGTCAATGTTTACAAAATAGCAATAGCAATAATGTCACTTCACCAATAAATACTAGAATGATACAACATTCAATATAACAAATCACTTCTTA
>ML791904.1:305951-331123 GCA_009831015.1 Picea engelmannii
ATTCTTATACTCTAGAAAAAATAATCATTTCCTTTAAACAATGGTGCTTTGTTGGAGGACCTTGCTTCTTGCTGATCCTTTTGATCTCTTCAAGATCTACCTTCCATTAGTTAAACTATGGTGAAGACACTAGCTTTGATACCAATTGTTGAAAAATTGGCCAATACTGAGAAGGGGAGGGGGGTGAATCAATATTGCTTCTTATTTAAATTTTTTAACAACTATTAATTAACAAATTAATTAATCATAACAATTGACCAACAAGAATGTACTAAATATAGAAATTTAAATATAACAATAACAAGTACAAGTTACAATTGTGTGAAAGACACCAATTTCTCTTCTTCTGAGCACCAACTCAATGAGACACCATATTGGTCTCCTTTGACATCAATGCCAACACCATGTCTAACATTAGCCCCCTTTGGCATTGATGACAATACAGTAAACACCCCTTATTTCTTAATTAGGTTTTACTATTTCTCCTCCCCCTTTGAAAACAATGACATAAGCGATGTTTCTTTGCTCCCCCTGAGGTTATACTCCCCCTGCACATGTACTCCTTCTCTAATGAAACCTGTGCAATTCAATTATATATGGAGATTACCACGAATTTATGTCTAAGGCATTCAAAATTACTCTCAGGTAAAGGTTTTGTGAATATATCTGCAATCTGTCTTTAGTATCCACATATTCCACTTTAACAACTTTTTGAGAAACCTATTCCCTCAAAAAAAGAAATTTGATTGGGATATGCTTGGTTTTGTAGTGCATGACATGATTCTTAGAAAGGTTTATGGCACTGGTATTGTCACAATTAATAAGAATTAGATGATCAAACTTTACTTGTAAGTCTTCTAGGATTTGTTTTATCCAAACTATTTGAGTGAGACAAGTGGCAACATCAATATATTCAGTTTCTGTTGTTGACAATGATATAGATGTTTGTTTCTTACTTAGCCATGATACTAGACAATTTCCTAGGAGGAAATGCTCCTCCACCAATGCTCTTCCTATCATCCACACTACCAACCCAATCTACATCAGTATATGCATTTAATGTAAACTATTTTGTTTTTGGATACCATAATCCAAAATCCAAGGTAGCTCTTAATATATCTGAATATCCTTTTTACTTCCTTCAAATGAGTCTCTTTAGGTGTAGATTGAAATTTTCCTATTATTCCTATAGCTTGTACGATATTCGACCTTGTTGTTGTTTCATATAACATGGTACCAACCATTGATATGTACACGATTTGGTCTACCTTTGGCGAATCATCATCTAAGCTTAGTTTGCATTCTGTAACCATGGAAGTGCTCAAAGGTTTGCACTCTTCCATTTGAAATTTATTTAGCATTTCTTTGATATATGTTGTTTCAAATATGGATATCCCTTTGTCTATTTGAGTAACTTGTAAACCCAAGAAGGATGTTAGTTCACCAAGCATAGACATCTCAAATTCTTTCTGCATTTCTGTAGCAAACCGTTTTCTCAGTATAGTCAAATTACTTCAAAAAAATGATATCATACACATATACCACAACAACAATCATATTTTGTTCTTCAATTTTGATATATAGGATAATGTTAGCAGTCCCTCTCTTGTATCCTTGTTCTTGTAGATATTTATCAAGCCTCAAGAACCATTCTCTGGGGGCTTGTTTAATAACATACAAAGCCTTTTTTAGTTTACATACATAATCCTGATTTTTTTTCAACTTAAATGTTTCAGGTTGTTCTAAATAGAATTCTTCCTCTAAGGTTCCATTTAGAAATGCTTCCTTGACATCCATCTGAAATATTTTGAAGTTTTTGAAGCATGCGAATGCAAAAAACATTATGATAGATTCTAATCTTGGCAATGGGGCACATGTCTCCTCGAAGTCAATTCATTCAACTTGGGAATATCCCTTGCATACTAATTTTATTTTATTCTTTATAATATGTCCATTTTCATTAAGTTTATTCTTGAAAATCCATTTGGTCCCTATCACATTTTTGCGTTCTGGTCTTGGGACTAGTTCCTAGGTCAAATTTTTCTCTATTTGGTCAAGTTCTTCATTCATTTCTTTTGTCCAATCTTCATTCTTGCTGGCTTCTAAAAATAATTTGGGTTCTACGATAGAAATAATTGCTCGTTCTGACTCAAATGTAAGTTTTCTTCTAGTTTCTACTCCTGCACTTTTATCCTCTATGATTTGGCTTTCAGGGTGATTCTTTGAACTCTTTTTGATGGAGCTTTTGGCAAGGGTGTTTCTTTCTCATCCTTTTCTTCATTAGTTTGTGGTTCATTCTCTTGTAGTTATTCAACATCTTCTTCATTTTATGATTCACCATCTTCTTCATCATACATAGTTCTTATTGATTCATCAATTTTTTATTTATCTTGAGATTTGATTTTTCTAAATTTTAGATCATCTACTTTTACATTTGCACTTTCCACTATTTTGTGGAATCTTATATTATAACATCTGTATGCATTTTTGTTTGGTGAGGAATGAAGAAATATCCCCTCATATGATCTAGAATCAAAGTTTCCTAGGTTATCATCATCCCTCTTAATATAACATTTGCTTCAAAAGACTCTGAAGTGTTTGACTCATGCTGGTCTGCCAAACCATAGCTCATAAGGTGTCTTGTCATGGTTAACTCTAAGTTGTGCTCGGTTGAGTATGTGAACTGCTGTATATACTGCATCTCTACAAAACATATATGGAAGCTTGGCTTCATTCAATATTGTTCTTTCCGCCTCTTGAACAATTATGCTTTTCCTTTCAACAACTCCATTCTGTTGAGGAGTTATTGGAGCTGAAAATTGTCTCTTGATTCCATGATATTCAAAAAACTTATTGAATTCTTTATAGGTAAATTGCCCTCCATTGTTTGACCTCAAACATTTGATCTTGATATCTGTCTCATTATCCATCTAAGCTTTGAATGCCTTGAACTTTTCAAATGCCTCTGATTTTTCTCCGAGGAAGTATACCCAGGTCATCCTTGTATAATCATGAATAATCAACATGAAATAATGTTCTCCTTCTATACTTCTAGTCCTAGTAGGTCTAGAGGGGTCAGTGTGAAAAAGTTCCAAGGGTCTTGATGTAGAGTATTCTTTTGTCTTGAATCTTAATTTCGTCTACTTCCCAAGTTGGAAATGCTTACAAACAAGGTTAGAAGGTTTTATAATCTTTGGCATGTCTTTCACTGCTTAGTTTCTACTAGCTTTGATCATATTTTCAAATCTCAATTGTCCCATTCTTTTGTGCCAAACCGGATTTCATCTATTTGAATCATGTAACATTCTTCTTCTTCTTTAGCATCTAAAATATACACATTACTTGAGGTTCTTGGTGCAATAGCTACTGATTTTTCTAACCCTTCCTTCCTGATTTTGCATTTTTGGGAGGAAAAAATGAGTATATGTCCTTGATCACAATTTTGGATTACACTTAGAAGATTGGGCTTCATATTTTCAACTAGTAGCACATTTTATGCTTTAATTTTATTGTTTCCTAAAGTGACTGTGCCTTTTCCAAGTATTCTGGCAGATACATTATGTCCAAATGTGACACTTCCTTTTTCCTTATTTTTAAGACTGATTTTTTTTATTTTATCTCCTGTCATATTCTTAAAGCATCCACTGTGAATATACCATTGACACTTTTTTTCCTTTGCATACAGGGCTACTTTACATTATGTTACCTTTTCTTCCAGATGTTTTTCTTTGCATATCTTTTTATGTTTATTGTTAGGAATGCTTGTATTCAAGGATTGCATTGACAATCTACATTCATTGGCTTTATGACCATAATTGTTGCACTCGTGACATTCAACATTGTAATCTTGTAAATGAGAGAATGAATTATTGTTTCTTTTCTTTGCATTATTCTTGTTTTTATTACATCTTTGGACACTTTTAGGATTGTACTTTCTATAGGATTTACAATGTACTTCTTTATGTCCAAAATTATTGCAAGAGTAGAAATATCGAAGGTAGATATGTTGATATCTATTAGGGGGAGTCCTTCTGGTAACTGTGTTCTTTTTGGCTTTTTTAGGTGGTGTTGATTTATCTTTATTAGGAACACTCTTTAATGGTACCATGTTTCCCTTGTTATCTTCCCGTTTTAAGGGGATTATAAGAGCATCTGCATAACTGATTGGTTGCTTGTCAGTCTTCTATTTTTCATAGGTTGAATTTTGATAATATCCCAGCCCTCTCTTATCGTTTTGTGATCTTTGACTATTAGGAATGTCATTCAATATTTTTGAACTCTTCTCAAATCTTGATTGGTTGTTTCCTTTCTCAAGTTCCCTCTTTAGTTGAACAATTTCAATCTCTAGCTTCTTACAATCTTGTTGTTTTTCATTGAGTTGTTTATTCAAGACTTCCTCATTTCTCCTAGCTTCTCGAAGTTGAGTCTTCAGGTCAATGATGATTTTCTCTGATTCTTTGGCAATTTTTGAAACTTTGTTTCCTCTTATTTTTTGTGCTTCTTCAAATTCTAGCACCTGTCCCCTTAGTAACTTATTCTTCCTTTTATACTTTCTAAGTTAATCCATAGCACTGATTAGTTCTGATTCTAGGTCTATTTCTCCTTCATCCTCAAAGTTTTTTTCAATCTCTACAGTATTTTTAGAAAGATTATCTTGGGTTTCTATAACCATAAATAGATGTTCTAACTCTTCATCTTCAATTTCTTCAGATGAACTGCTGTCCTCTTTGGTGTAAAAGGCCTTCTTCTTTCCGTTTTTGTTTTTTCCATTTTTATGGTTTTTATTATTGTAAGATTTTTCATCATCATTATCTTCTTGTTTGGGATAGAGACATTTGTTAGCGAAGTGTTCAATTTTTCCACAGTTGAAGCATTTAAAAGGTAACTTCCTTTTGTATTTTCCAAACCCTTTCTTGAGTTTTCTTATAAAGTTGGCCTCTTCTTCATCTGATATATCTGAGTGATTTTCATTTGGCACATGCTTATGGTTCCTTGTTTATTTTGATGCTTTGAAGGATGGTTCCCTTTTTGATGGCATTTCTTTCCCGGTTCTCATTTCATATGCTATATGAATCCCAACAAGTTCATCCATTGTAAGGATGTGAAGGTATTCTTGATCTTCCAAGGTAGACACCTTGGAGTCATATCTCATTTGTAATGATGTCAAGACATTTTGGACAATAATCTTGTCTTTTATCTCTTCTCCCAATGCCGTGATTGAATTGACTATTTCATCTACTCTTTGAAAATATTATGCAATGTTTTCTTCCTCTTTCATCTTCAGACTCTCAAACTACCCTCTGTGTGTTTGAAGTTTAGCTTGCTTGACCTTTCCTTCTCCTTCATATATGGTCTCCAGTTTATCCCAATTTCCTTTGCTGATTTACAATGCAACACTTTTACAAATATAGGATTCTCTAATCCTTTAAGAATAACATTAAGAACTCTTGAATTGTCATTTCAAAGCTTCTTTGCATCAATATAAGTAGGTGGAGTACATGGAGTAGTGTAATCATTTTCAACATATTTATAGACATCACAGCCAAGGGCCATCAGATAACTTTTCATTCTTATACTCTAGAAACCATAATCATTTACTTTGTTGGATTACTGAGAGGGTGATGCAGGAGCATCAAATAAAGCCAACAAGCATGCGCCTAGCGAAAGGAGACAATTGGATGCACATATTTCATTTGAACACATTTTTGTGAAAACATTTTGAATTTTAAAATCTGAAACATTAATGTAATGATCATGAGGAAAGTGCATTAGCATTTATGTATTGAAGATCCAAACTGATTTGGAGCATATGTTCCTATCCGTGAATGTACTAGGGATTTATGTATGTTTAATGCAAGTAGGCAGATTTAAATTATAGATTAGACAGTTTTAGAAACTTAGGAGGGAAAACGGAGGATAGACACCCTCACCCTTGTATCTTTGTATGATAATTCAGAATTCGTAAGCTGTAGAAATGCAGAGGAGAATATAGGAAAATGAAGGATTTTTATGCATTTTAGCTGTTATTTGCCATGTACAGGAGCACTGGAATTAATAGAAGAAATATTTGATTCCAATCTGTGTTTTTATGGTTGTTGGAACCACTTGTTGAATGGTATGTTGCAGGCTATTTATGTTCTCTGTATGCATTTTGTTTAAATGCTATGTGTGTGTGTGCAGGATCTATAATTTTATGTTGAATGATTGAATTCTGGATAATGGGAGAATGAGTTTCAGTTGTTTCTCTTTCTGAGAACTCCTACAAAGAGTGTAGTGGAGGGTCCACAAGGAGTGCATCGACCAGGTTTTGAATTTCATTTCAGAACTCTCAGAAGAGAATCAATTGTGATTTTACAGGCAGGAGTGCTAACAGAGCATAAAGCCATGCGAAGTGTGCACAAGCTGGGAGAAGGGAACAAATTTCTTCAAAATCACAGAGGAGTTGAAGATTTATTGTTGCAAGGAGTGCACAGAGCTTCCCTCGAAGGATAACCGTGAGTTATCTCTAAGTGTGAAAGATTCATGCACAGAGAAGGCTTAAAGCCCATAATTCACCAAGGAAAGGTTGAAGACCCAAAAAATTGATTTTGTTGAAGGTTGCAGAGGGCGAGCGAAGGTCGAATTGGATCGAAATCAAGAAAGGAGCGGGTCCAAGTGACTTTACCAAAGTTCAGAATCGAAGGTTGTCAAGACAGAGATGGACGGTCTAAATTCTCCGTGGAGAACTCGCGAGATCATGAGGACTGTAGGATTGACAGGAGTTGCAAGATGGTTAGGGGCTGGAGAAACCCATCACCCAGGAGTCGAGGGTCAATGTGAGCCATTGATCGTGGATTACCCCACGCTATTGGATCATTTCTTGAATTTGGGGTTCATGATTTTGGAAGATAGGTCAAATTCTTGGTCGCCCCAAGTCCCAAGTCGCAAAGTGTAGGGAAAAAGATCCAAGCCATTGGATCTTGGCCACGTTAGAATCATTGGACCGAACATCGTGTGGTATCACATTTTGGGGGTTCGAAGGTTGGGAAACATTGCATTTGGATCGTGGAAGTTGCGAAGTGCTGAGCGCTGAGGGCTTGTGCGGACAAGTGGCACATCTCGTAAGCGGAGACCACGTGGTTGATAGGTGGTGCAAACATACAACGTGCAGAAAAAGGTCAAAGTGGGTGACAGGTGGCATACACGTGTCACTATGGAGGATTCAACACCCTGTTGACTTATCATGTTTCGAGGATTCATAAGGGAGGAGAACGAGCGTTCAACACTCCAACTCACGAATTCGTGAGTTGCAAGAGGTGCTAGAGTTAAGCTCAAGCCGACGATCACTTGTAAAGGTGATAATGAGGAGGAGCCATATCCATATCGCATCTCGGGTATTGTAGGTTTGGAGCAAGAGGAGTCAAAAGTCTTTGACTCTCCAACTCACGAGATCATGAGTCACAAAAGGATATTGCGCTAAGACCTTGGTCGTGGGAACTTTTCCAAGGGGTTGAAGAGAGGGGGCTTATCCCTTACGCCCATTCGGAGCTTCGTATCTCAACTGTTGCAGAGAGCGGTGGAATTGTGTTGAAAGCGCCGAACTCACGAGACCCAAAAATACTTTGCGGTCTTAATCAAGGGTTTTACTTAACTCTTGTTGTGGTTTAGAGAAGATCCTGCATGGATCTCGGCCCGAGGGTCGGGGGTCTGCACCAGAGGGGGGGGGGGGATGAATTAGTAATAGAGAAATTTAATCCTTTTAACCATAATATGAAAATGTTATTTATCTTTATGATCAATATACCATTATCATTCAATAAGTGTAGAGTAAATAGACCATGAACAATGAACAATCATACACATACACAGTACACCAGTATTTTTACATGGAGAAAGCGACATAATGCTTTTGATTATATGTATTCAATAATTACATTCATTGGAAGCACCAAATTTCTTTGTTCTCCAGCTACAACTGGAAGGAGGCTTTGACCCCCTATATTTTCAGGCTACAACCTAAGGGAAGATCCAACTCCCCAATTCTCTGGCTACCACCAGAAGGAGAATACAACCCCCTATGTTCTCCGGATACAACTGGAAGGTGGCTAAAACCACCTATCCTTGCCCCGTCCTTATACCCTTAAATATACGTGTCAAATGATGAAACCACTGCCACACTGTCACTGTGATATATACCACTGTAAACCTGTACCAACCTATACCAACAACCTGTACATGTACTCAGCCTGTACCAACAAAACCCAGTAGGTACGCGACCTGTATATCCTGCAACTTGCGTATGTACGCCCTGTGTCTATACTGAAAGATGCATATGTACATGACATGTCTATACTACAACCTATGTACACCTTCAAAAATCTAGGGTTTTCACCTTTTCTGAATTTCAAACACTTGCTACCTCTATCACATCAACTTGAAACCTATTTTCGTGTCTTATCTATAGTTGTTCCCTATGGATACATCATCTTATACTTTCCTTAACCAAATGCATTTATGTCTCTCTATTCATGTGTTCATGTGCCATACATCTGTATACAATCATGAACAAGTGTAATAATCCTCACATGGACTAGACATCAAACCCTTACTGATATGCAATCTCACACCATACAAACAACTTCACAACCACTTCACTACAAAAACCATCAACCATGTACCAAGAAATACAACTATGTCTCAACACTTGAACCAACAAGATGAACCAATGCATAATACCAACATACTAGTGCTGTGATTCTGTAGATCTAGCTCATACCATAAGTTCCATAAAACCAACACCCTCTCTAGGGAAAAACCTCAAAATTCCATAACAATATCTCATGGAGACAATAATATCCAACTACATATAAGAATATGACATACCTTTTGAATCTGTAGATAGATCTACTGTACCTGATCATTGTAGACCTTCCTGGGAGCTTGCTTTTAGACTCTGAGAACCTGACACCCTCAACAACTCAATATTTCATGGCTTTTCCCACATGTACGTGCCTTGTTATACTGCCAACCTGCATACGTATGCACCCTTCTCCACTACAACCCGCGTACACCTCAAAAACTAGGGGTTTTAAAGTATTTATGGAATTCTTAAACTTTCTTTGTCAACCCTTCGTGCTACCTCAAACTTGCGTAACTTCATATGTATCAATGAGTACCCGCAATAAACCTTACACAATAATAGATATTCAATGTGATCAATATGTGATAATAGGAGAGCCTTGCTCTCTTATTTATACTTCCATGTAGTTTCCTCTAGGGGTTACCTTCTAACCAACTTAACCCAACTTCCTTCTTTTAGGGCTAACCCACTCCTAACCACTTGTCCATTTATAACCATTTTATCCAAAAATAGTAAACTCTCCACTTATAGTTGCAACTAATTTATTTTTAATTATTTTCTTATTGCAACAACTTAACCCAATATTAACTCTTAGTTTCACCCACTTGACTAGTCAAGTTCTTCTAGGATCTTCTAGAATAATTTGACTTCTTTGACCTTCTAGATAACTTATGGGGGTTCTCCAACTTCACTTTGGCCATAACTCTATAACCGTGAGGATATATGTGATGTTCCACATATCACTGGAAATGACATGACATGTACTATCCATATAGAATAGTCTTACTTGCAAATATATTAATATTCATACCATTATACATCAAACAAAATTAATTTCCTTAACCATACTATTGGGGCTACCAGAATTTTCTACTGGACTTGCTTCAAGGGTTGACATCAATGAAAACAAACCCAATTAATAAAAAATCTCCCCTTTTGGCATTGATGGCAACACTTTGATGCAACAATGAAGTCATATCTCTCATGCTCCCCCTGTACCATCTCTCCCCATGGAAACATGCCTCTGTTCTCTCTCTCCAAGCATCAAACTCTCTATCCATGCATCTCATGAATCGCCCCCCCTTTGACATCAATGAAAAATGTAACTTCTCATCGGGGCTGCTCCCCCTAACTGAACTGTCCTTGGGGACACCCCCCCGATTGAAATCTTACTAAAAATGCTCCCCCAAACTGAGTTGTCCTCTTTATGGTGCTTCCTCTTGTAAATATAAGACATATAAGATGAGAATTCAAAAGCATTCATTTTGGAGTAGAAATTACTTCGAGTCTTTGTTGAAGATACTCAAAAGCTTCCCTTGGAAGCGGTTTTGTAAAGATATCTACAACTTGTTATTTTGTTCCCACATATTCAACTATGATGTTCCTCTCTGCAACCTATTCCCATAGAAAGTGATAATTGATTGGAATGTGCTTTTTCTTGGAGTGCATCACTGGATTCTTTGAGATACTGATGACACTTGTATTATCACAATATATCAGAATGGGCTCATCGTACTCAACCTGTATATCTTTTAGAGTTTATTTCATCCATAGAACCTGTGTACAACATGTTGCTGCTGCAATATACTCTGCTTCAGCCATAGACACTGATACTAATGACTATTTATTTCTTAGCCAAGATACCAAACACTCACCCAAGTAGAACGCTGCTCCATTTGTACTTCTCCAGTCATCAACGCAACTTGCCCAATCTACATCTGTGTAGGCAATAAGTAATAGATTCTTTCCTTTTGGATACCATAATCCAAACTCTTCTATACCCTTGAGATATCTAAATATCCTCTTTACTACCAGAACATGTGATTCTTTTGGTGTTGCTTGAAATCCCGCCACCTGTCCAACTGCTTGCATTATGTCTGGTCTGAATGCTGTCACATAAAGTAAGATGCCAATCATTGACCTGTACTTCCTGAGATCTATAAACTTTGAATCATCATCTTTTCTTAGCTTTCAACTGGTTTTCAATCTTCCATTCCGAACCTCTTTAGTATTTCTCTCATATATTTTGTTTGAGAAATAAAAATGCCTTGGTTTCTTTGATATATATGAAGACCCATAAATAAATATAGTTCTCCAAGTAATGACATTTCAAATTCATTCGACATATCCTTTGCAAATTTCTGGCTCAACTTGTCATCATCACTTCCAAAAATAACATCATCAACATAAAATTCAATTAATAAAATACTATCTTGAGTTTCCTTGATGTAGAGGTTGTTGTCTGCATTTCCTTTTCTGAACCCTTGCTGTTGTAGATATCTATCCATTCTAGAATACCATGATCTGGGGGCCTAGTTTAGACCAAACAAGGACTTGTTCAACCTGCACATATAATATTCATTCTCTGACAACTAAAATCCTTCTGGTTTCTCAATGTAGACTTATTCTTCTAGTAGGTTGATTTCACATCCATCTGACACACTTTAATATTCTTGGAGCATGCATAAGCTAGGATCAATCTGATTGCTTCCATTCTGTCAATTGGGGCAAACATCTCTTCAAAGTTGATACCTTCAAACTGTTCATATCCTTTACATACCAATCTAGCTTTGTTCCTGGTAACCTGTCCATCTTCATTCAATTTTTTTTTGAAGACCCACTTTGTGCCAATCACATTCTTGTACCTTGGTCTTGGAACCAATTACCAAGTCTTATTCTTCTCTATCTGATCCAATTCTTCATCCATGGCCTTTATTCAAAATTCATCCTTGCTGGATTCTTCAAATTGTTTTGGTTCAATTGAAGATAAGAGTGCTAGGTGCATTTGTTTAGGTGAATGAATTCTTCTTCTAGTCTCAAATCCCACATCTTTGTTACCAATAATATGATCAGAGGGATGATTATTTTTTATTCGTTTTCTAGGTGTCTTTGGAGGTACTTATTGTTCTTTCTCTTCTACTTCTATTTGATCTTCTTCATCTTCCCCTTCTACTACTTCTTCATCCTTTGCTTCTTCTTCATGAACATGTTTCACCGACTCATTTTCTTCTTCTTTTATTTTCCATCCACTTGTCTCATCAACCGTCACAATTATGCTTTCCATAACTTTGTTGAGCCTTATATTGAAACATTTGTATGCTTTCCTTATACTCGAGTACCCAATAAGTATTCCCTTGTCCACACAAGAATCAAACTTTACCATTATGCCATCTTCTTTTTTGATGTAGCATTTGCTTCCAAAAACTCTGAAGTGCTTCACATTCGTTGGTCTTCCTTTCCATAGTTCGTAGGGAGTTTTATCACTATTGTTTATGAGAATTACTCTATTTTGAATGTGAACTGTTGTATGCACTGCATGTTCCCAAACAACATCTGTCAACTTGGAATCCATTAACATTGTTCGAGCCATTTCCTATACTATCACGTTCTTCCTTTCGACAACTCCATTTTGTTGAGGTATCCTAGCAACTGAGAATTTCTTTTTTATTCCAAGCTTGGTGTAGAAATTCATAAATTCCTTTGAAGTAAACTCTCTTCCATTATCAGATCTCAAACATTTTATTTTTGAATCCATTTAATTTTCAACCATTTCCTTGTATAACTTGAAGTTCTCGAATGCTTCTGACTTCTTCCTTTATCACCTTTTAAGCCCTTTAAATCCCTTTGTTCTAGTTGGTCCAACTAGATTAGTATGCACAATTTCCAATGGTCTTATTGTGGAGTATTCCTTTGATTTGAACCCAGTATTTGTTTTCTTTCCTTGTTGACAATGCTTGCATAATGTGTTGGCTGGCTTTGTGATCTGGGGAATTTCTCTGACTGCTTCCTTTTTTCTGACTTTGATGAGGTTATCGAAGTTGATGTGACCCATTCTTCTGCGCCATAGCCAAAATTCATCTTCCTTTCCTAGACAATACTTATCATTTCCAATTTCACTTAATACATATATGTTGCTTGAAGTTCTTACAACTGTTGCAACCAATATGCCTGAACCTGCTTTTATTATCTCACATTTTTGTGAATCAAACACAAGTTTGTGACATTGGTCACACATCTGACTTACACTTAGAATGTTATGTTTCATATCTTCCAGTAGTAGAACATTTTCTGCCTTGGTATCCTTGTTTCCAATTCTCACTGTGACTCTTCCAATGATTCTAGCCAAGTCATTGTTTCCAAAAGAGACCGATCCATCTCTTTCCTTTCTCAATGTTAGAAATATATCCTCATCATCTGTCATGTGATTTGAGAAGCCATTGTCAACATACCAACCATGTTTCTTGTGTTTAGCTTGTAGAGTGAGTGTGCATTCTTCATTTTTATACTTATTCTGCTTTCTTATCCATATTCTCTGTTGAGGTTCCTATTTGTGACTGTTGTTATTCTATTGTGATTCTCTAGGATGAATTGTCATTCTACAATCTTTGGCCATGTGTCCAAAGTTGTTGCACTTGTAGCATTCCACTTCAGTGCTCAAGGATTCAAACCCATTGTAGCTTCTTCTCTGTGTTTCACTAGGCCTTCTTGGATAACCATTTTGTGCATGACTTTCAAAGTTGTTTCTGTTTCTGCTATTTTCTCTGCAATTTACAACTTTATTTCTGAAATTATTAAATGCATAACATAAACCAAAAAAGATAGTTTGATACCCGGGAGTTGAAGATATTTTGAAGGGAGTCACTCTTCTGAATCATTATTCTTCTTGAGGCTTGCTTGTTTCTGACCGTCGCTGATCCTAAAATCTGAATCTTCCAAGTGGAGGAGTGTCCTTGTGATCTTATTTGTAAAACTTCTTGTCTCCTTTGACTGTCTCTGCATAACTTCTTGGACGTGTTTCTTGATATTTTGTTTTGGATCTTGATCTCTTTTATGTCTAATTGTATTCAAGTTCGGACTTGTCATGATTTGGATTTTGACTGTTGATAATATCATCCAAAAATTTTGATCTTTTCTGCATGTTTTTCTTTTGGAGATCTTTTCTCAATGTGACAATCTCTGCTTCCAAATTTCCAATGATCTCGCCTCTTTCTTATAACTGTTCTTTGAATGCTTCTTCAATTCTTTTTTCTTCTTCAACTTGAATTTTTAATTTGGTGATCATCTGTTATAGTTCTTCAGAGTTGGAACTTTGAGATTCCTCTTTTCTTTTTAGTTCTGCCTATAGTGACTTGTTTTTATTTTTTTCCCTTTTTATAACTTCTATGTCACTCATCAATTCTTCTCTGTAGTCAATTTTTGCCTCTTCATATTCTTATTCGGTGCCTTCTTCATCAAAGTCTTCTACTTCCATGAATATAACCCTTTCTATATCACTTCCACTATCTTCATCTTCATCTGATGAGGTGCTATCTTCTTTCGTGCAAAAGCTTTTCTTGAAGAATTTCTTTTTGGTTTTCTTTTCTTTGTATATTTGTTTGCTATTTGAATCATCTTCTTCATTTATTTTATTTTTATTATGGGGACATTTGTTAGAAAAATGATCAATACCATCACAATTAAAACAAATCAATGGAAGGTTACCTCTATATTTGCCGCCAGTTCCCTTTTTCAGTCTTCTGACAAAGTTGGCTACTTCTTCATCGTCTTCTGAGATGTCACTGCCGCTGCTATATTATTTTGCTTTTTTCTTTTCCCTTTTCTTTGACTTATTGGATGTTTTGAATGTTACTTCTTTTGTAACTGGATTCTCCTGTTTGGTTCTCATTTCATAGGATGTGAAAATTCCATGTATTTCATCCATGCTTATTGAATCCAGATCTATTCTTTCTTGTAGTGTTGAGATCTTAGTTTCAAATCTCATTGGAAGAGATCTTAGTACCCGTTGAAAAATTATATATTCATTCACTTCTTCTCTCAATCCTTTGATTACATTCACTATTTCATCAACTCAAAAGAATTAAGTTGCAATATTCTCATCTTCCTTCATCTTCAACTGTTCAAATTGACCTCTGTAAGTTTGAATCTTTTCTGCCTTGACTTTTGCATCTGCTTCATAAACATTCTGAAGTTTTTCTCAAGTCTCCTTTTCAGATCTGTGAAGGTTTTCCATTACACTAAAACCCCAGGTGTTAGTAAACTTCCAAACCAACAACATCACCTTGAGTGGGTCGTTAGTCCCCTATTCCTAGCGTGGTGGTTAGTCCACGAGATCAATTCCCAGAGGTGCAGCGGTTAGTTCAACACCCCCCCTCCGACGTAACTAAGGGGAATTAAACCTGGGCCAAATCTATGATACCATGTTTGAAAACACATGTATTCCAGCATAGGATGAACACCTTTAGTAACCACTCACACAATTATATCAAATACCAACACACTGATGTTTTGATGTGGTAAAACCCCTACGTGGAACATCCATGACTGCAACCAATGTGGCCACTTGGAGTAGTTTATTAATGCAAAATAAAAAGATTACAGAGAGATTTTACAAGAAAGTTTCTCACAATTGATCATAGAAAAATGACCCTCCATGCTCTTTAAATAGAAATCATGGACCAATAGGGTGTTAAGCCATGAATAAATGGTTGTTAAGATCGAGGAGAATATGAACCGCTAGATCACTCTATGTCGGGAACATATCGTGACCCTCAGATTTCCTAACTACAAATGCATGCTAATGCATACTAAAGAAACACACTAAGAAACACACTTTTACCTAACGACACATTAGAATAAGTAGATATTAACTAACTCCTAAGTGTCTAAATATCCTAACACCCCCCCTTAAGAACAACTTGGGATAGGATTGAAGGACTTACAATAGTGACACAATAGGAGAAGGAAGGAGGCATTAGAGCCTATCCCCTCTAGATTCCATTCCGATCCTAATGTCTATACCAAGAAAGTAGGAATCCATCTCATAATCCTTTTCCTTTAAGTTGATGACCTTATCCTTACTGGTAGTGACTCAAAACTTTTAAACCATGTGAAAACCAACCTTAAGAAGAAATTTTGAATGACAGACTTAGGATTTTTGCACTATTTCCTTAGCCTCCAAGTTTTGAAAACTAATGAAGGAATTTTTATTTCCTTTTCCAAGTATGCTTGTGATCTTCTTCGTCACTTTCACATGGAAGATTGTAAACCATCCCTTTCTCCTTTCCAGTATGGAGTCAAGTTTGCTGCCACCTATACTTCTCCCGAAATTGATGCCACCTTGTACCGTCAGTTAGTTGGTAGCCTCTTATACTTGACTCATACCTGTCCTGCTCTTTCCTTTATTGTTGGTATTGTTTCATGGTATATGCAAACACCCCATGAAATCCATTGGAAAGTAGATAAAATGATACTTCTCTATGTCCGTGGTACAGTTCAGTTCGAGAGACATTACAGTTTAGGGGGGAATCCTTTATTGGTTGGTTTCAAAAATATAGATTGGTATGACGACCCTAATGATAAAAAATCTACTGCAGGTTATGTTTTCAGCCTTGGTTCATGCCCTAACACTTGGGCCTATAAGAAACAACATGCTATTTCACTTTCTTCAGCAGAAGTAGAGTACTGAGCAACGATAAATGCAAGTAAGGAAGCCTTGTGGCTTTGAAAGATCCTTTAAGAATTTGTATTCCATAAACAACATCTGACCAACCTTTGGTGCGACAATCATAGTGCCATCAAGATCGTCAAAGACCCAATTCAACATCAACGCAACAAACACATCTATATACACATGAACTTCATCAGAAATCCCATTCATGATCAAGTTATTGAAGTGCTCTTTTTCCCTATAGAAGATCAAATTAGTCCACAAGATCAATTTTCAAAGGTGTGGCGATTAGTCCAAACCCCCCCCTCCGACGTAACTCAGGGGAATTGTACCTAGGTCAAGGCTCTGATACCATGTTTGAAAACACATGTATTCCAACAGAGGACGAACACCTTTAGTAACCACTCACACAACTAGATCAAATATCAATAGATCGATGTTTTAACGTGGTAAATGTTAGAATATGAAATATGTGTGCTCGTTTTACTATTGACAATACCCTTGTCACCCAAGCATAGGCTAAAGCCACCCTCTGAGCACATTAACCTTGATAGAGAATCATTCTGGAAGAAAACCCTAGGCTAGATAGCCAAACAAAGGGTAGCGCACCTTTCCCCAAGGATAGTGCATCACAAAGAGCTAATCAGATAGTCCAAACCCTAGCCAAGAGATAGTCCAAGCCAAATGTGATCTGCTAGTTGAAACAACTACAATGGCAGCACTCCTCAAACCTATGCACATGACTGGGCACTGCAGTGCGCAAAAGACTGGGCACTGCAATTTTGAGACTGCCTTCCATAATGAGAACTAGCCTCCTGTATTTATACTAATTCTGGCTAACTTCCTGGGCTGAATTCTCATTCTGGGTATCTGTCTGTTCAATATATATTATTATTTCTGGCTAACTTCTTCTCTTAGAGGCTAATAACCTAATATAAATTATCTTTTTGAGCCAACAAGTCTTCTAGGCTTATTATCCAACTCATTAGTGTTTCTTCTTGCTTCTTGGAGTATTCTATCCTCGCCAGGTTTACATGTGGAGGTAAATACCTCCTACAACTACCATAATATCAATACTCCCTCTTGGCTAGGGAGGTATTACAGGTAATGGTATTGAGCACAAAAACATATCATTCACCCAATAGAATCAACATGGTTGTATAGACTAGATCATGAGCACCATCATCATCATCAATTGCATCATCTCTCGAAACCATACTCTATCTGAGTAATCTGACATGATGCTCACTCCACAAAGTGATACAAGAGCCATTCTTCTAATCTAGAAGAGTAAATGTTCTGAACCATTTTCTCTCTGGAAAATCTCTCTTCATCATTCATCTGGCTGATAATTATTTCTAATAAACTGCTGATAGTCTTCAAGGAAATCAGAACAAAATAGAACACAACTGTGTTTATCCATAGTAGTACATAACTACAATCTAGTGGTACACTACCACACCAAGTAGAAAACAAGTACTTGATCAGTAACGTATAGTCATGAACAGTGGAACACATCCACCACAGTAGTATACATCTACTGTCATACAATCTTCATAACAATCATTAGATATCAACCTGCATAGAAACAATGTTATGATATAAACTAAATCATTTGGGCCAATCTTTCACTCACATCTGTGAGATCTAAAAGAATATCTGCCCTCAGAGTAGAACAATGAGATATCTGGACTATTCTTCTCAAGCAAGGAAGAATAACTGTCCTATCTTCTGAACCCGGACCATTCCCCAACCTGGGCCATTCTTCCTACTCTAATCAAAGTGCACCCTAGAGAGAATGTATAAACCCTAAGGAATGTCTGTCCCTAATTGTTGAGCCTGGACCATTCCCCACCCTGGGCCATTCCTCCTACACTAATCAAAGTGCACCCTGGAGAGAATGTATAAACCCTAAGGAATGACTGTCCAGACCATTTCTTCTGTTAACCACAAGAGGAAAATATTGTCCCGTATCAACCTCCAAAACAAACCATTCCTCATGTTAACCACAATGAGAAATTGGTGTCCAGTGAGGCGGGCCAGTCTTCTTGAGTAACCCTCAAGAAGAGAGTCTGCCCTAGACCACTCCCCATGTTAACCACAATGGGAAGTCGTTGTCTTTGATACATCAAAAATCTAGACCATTTCCCATGTTAACCATAATTGGAAATTGTTGTCCGTTAGAAATCTCAATCCACTTTCTGAACACGAAAGCATCTGTCCAAGATGGACTATTTTTCAATCTTGAAAATGAATGTCCTCAATAATATTTTTAGTGCTCCCTCCCAACCTGGGAGTCATTTCTTCCTTTTTAAATAAGGAAGTCATCTCCACGAGCTCTAGCTTGAGTACGTAAACTCTTTCATATTGGATAGAAGCTTTACCAAAATGTCTGCTTATCTGCTCATCCGTGGAAATATGTATTGGAGAGCCACTTTCTCCTTTCTGGACATCATCATGGATAATGTAATGCTTGATTTCAAATGTATTTTAGTCTGGAACACTGATTTTCTTTAAGGCTTCATGTAGCTCTGAAAAATAGAGTATATTATTGTTGGAAAATTGGAGCATATCCATGTGGCACTTCTTCTGTCATCATGAGATCTGATCTACTGAGTATTCATCTTGATGTTATAGGAAATCTTCACCATGCTTCTGTTGTGCACTAGAGGTTCTCCACCAAGTTATCTTCTTCTATCTACATACAAGGGTTTCTTTCTGGTATGCCTCAAAGTCTTGAGATTTCTCTTCATACGCTCTTTATTCAATTTCTCTGGAGAACATTCTTTGCATTCATCTGATGTAGAACTCCAACTCATGGATGTTGCAGATGATATAATGACTCATGTAGATATAAGTCTAGTTTACTGGAACAAGTAATCATCATAGTCTTCTCCCTCCATCTGGGAGAACCCCTAGTTTTGTATCTCACAATGCTTTCATTCATAAGTCTTCCATACACTGTTCTTCATCACAACTTGTAGTTCCTATGCTTGATTGATTTTATTGATTTTATATTAGGCTGAAAATCTTGTGATTCTTGGTATAATGATTGGTTTTTTTGGCTTCTCTTTCTTTCTTGGAATCTTCATGTGTTTCTTTAGTTCTCGGGTCCATGGAGTTTCTTATAGATTCCATTCCCTAAAGATTCCATCATAGGATCACAGATGTGGATGGACAACTAGGGATACTTTAAGGATTTCTCTTTGAAGAATATGTACTATCTTTCATGGCTGCTACCATGGATATATACTTCATCATCTTCAATGGATCATAGGATTAGCTCCCTCCTAATCCTTGCTTCATGTATGAGTGCATATAATTGGCTCCCTCCGTCTAATAGAGTCCACACTTCCATTTGTATCCTTATTGTCTTTTGCAATATATAATTGGGTCTCTTGTCTAACAGAGTCCATGCTTCCATCTTGTTGTCTTCTACAAAACGTCATAAGTCTTTTTCCAATTTCCTCTCGATTGTTGACTTCTTTCTATCTTTGCTTCTTCTAAGTATCTTCATGATTGATTCGACTTATCTTGCAATAGCTTCCACATGATTTGTATTTCATCCTTTCATGTGTATTATCTAATGATATCCATTCGTATCTTGTTGTTCTTCCATAGGTATAGTTCTTCTTGGAACACATTATCTTCCAAGAGATAGATATACAAGATATGTACAAAGACGATGCAAACAAGATATGTACAAGAAATAAGAAGAGTTTTGTTTACCTTTAGAAGAAGAAGTATCTTCCATGCTTCTTAGTCTTCTTTGTAGGTTCCTTTTCTTCGGCAATTGATGCTTCATGTTTCTCCTTCCTTTTTCTTTAGCTCGGGACAATGATTCTTGTAGTGACCATACTTTCGATAGTTGAAGCATTGTACTTCTGAAATGTCTTTCTCTTGATTTGGCTTCCTCCTTGAATGAAACTTCCTTTTGTTCCTGAAGTTCTTGAATCTTGCTGTGAAGGCTTGATCATCATACTTCTCTTGGGGTTTCTCTTTTGCACTGATCCTTGATTCTTCTTGAGCACAGCAAGTCCAAAGTTCTTCAAATGTCAGATACTCCTTTCTTGTGTTCATGCTTGCGGCAAATGCATCCCATGTCTTGGGAAGACCATTGAGTACTATGTTTACCAACTCCTTCTCTGAGATGATCTCTTCAATAGATTATAGTTGATCTCTTAACTGATAAATTATCACAAATTATGATGTTATGCTTTCATCATCATTCATCTTCATGTCACAGAGCTCATTCTTCAGACTCATTACTTGTTCAATGTTTCTGACTGAGAAGAGGTTTGTTGGGGCATCGTAAATCTTCTTCGATGAGTCAATATGGGAGATGTAGGGTATCGAGTGATATTTTATGGATTCCACTATGATACTCATAGCATTAATGTCATTGTCTTTGAACTTCTCCATAGCTGCAACATTCTGCGGTTCCTTCTCTTTCTCTTCTTCAAACTCTGGTTTCACGATCTTTCCTTTCACGATATCCAACACTTTATTCTTGGCAAGGATGAGGTCAATCCTTGTATTCCATGCTTTGAAGTTAGAGGCTCCATATAACTTGTTCTCTGACTTCACATAATAAGTCATGGCTGCTTTGACTTGGTCAAACCCTGGATTTGACCACAAACTCAAACTTGACGTCTTGGCTTGCTGAGAGTGTAAGGAGATGTGCTAGGCTAGAGCGCACTGATCTATCTAGATATTAGGTCAATCCATTCACTTAAGGTGCCTCAACAAGAGGATTAGGGTTTTTTCAACTGCTCCTGCTAGTAACCCTAGCGACAGTGTCTTGGAAGCTACTTATACTAGTAACCCTAGCGACAGTTCCTCAACGAGTTCAATATCCTAGCGACTATGTTTCCTTCCAGTGTTTAGACTGAATGAAGGAGGTGTGGGCCCATAACCTATTATAATATGAAAGATGTGTGCTCATTTTACCATTGAAAATACCCTCGTCACCCAACCATAGGCCGAGGCCACCCTTCGAACACCTTAACCTTGACAGAGAATCATTCCAGAAGCAAACCCTAGGCTAGATAGCCAAACAAAGGGTAGCCCACCTTTCCCCAAGGATAATGCATCAAAAAGAGATGATCAGATAGTCCAAACCCTAGCCAAGAGATAGTCCAAGCCAAACACGATCTACTAGCTGCAATAGCTACAATGGCAGCTCTCCTCAAACCTACGCACAAGACTGGGCACTGCAGTGCGCACAAGACCGAGCACTGTAATTATGAGACTGCCTGCCAGAATGAGAACTGCCCTCCTATATTTATACTAATTCTGGCTAACTGCTTGGGCCAACTTCTCATTCTGGTTATTTTTCTGTTTAGTACATATTATTATTTATGGCCGACTTCTTCTCTTGGAGGCTAATAACCTAATATAAATTATCTTTTTGAGTCGACAAGTCTTCTAGGGTTATTAGCCAACTCATTAGGGTTTCTTCTTGCTTCCGGGAGTATTCTATCCTCATCAGGTTTACACGTGGAGGTAAATACCTCCCGCAGCTACCATAATATCAACAGTAAAACCCCTACAGGGAAACATCCACGACCCTAGCCAAAACGACCACTTGGAGTAGTTTATTAATGCAAAATAAAAATATTATAGAGAGATATTACAAGAGAGTTTCTCACAATCGATCATCAGAAAATAACCCTCCATTATCTTTAAATAGAGATCATGGACCAATAATATGTTAAGCCATGAATGAATGGTCGTTAAGATTGAGGAGAATATGAACCGTCATATCAATCTATGTCGAGAACATATCGTGACCATCGTATTTCCTAACTACAAATGCACACTAAAGAAACACACTAAGAAACACACTTTTACCTAATGACACATTAGACCAAGTAGATCTTAATTAACTCCTAAGTGTCTAAATATCCTAACGGGATCTGCAATGCATAACTTTACCATATACCGAATCACCAAGATGATTCAGAAGAATATTTTTAGGTTTTTAATGATTTAAATTGTTTTTCCTTCCATTTTCATTTTTGGAGGAACGACGGGTTCTTTATATCCATCTAGAACTAATTTCTAAACCTCAAATCCCTATGCTTGTACATATGTTTTCATCCTTTTTCTCCATAATGCATAGTTCTCTCCATCAAACTATGGTATTCCATTTTTATACATACTGTTTCTCTACATGATCTACCTTTCAGTGGTTAAACTGATTTTTGAAGGAACCAACTCTGATACCAATTGTTGGATTACTAGGGGGGGGGAGGTGAATCAGTAATAGAGAAATTTAATCCTTTTAACCACATTATACCATTATTATTCAATAAGTGTAAAGTAAATAAACCATGAACAATGAATAATCATACACATACACAATACACCAATATTTTTACGTGGAAACCCAATGCGAGAGAAAAAAAAATAACACTTTTTCTTATATGTCTTTAAGAATTACATTCATTGGAAGAACCGACTTCCTTTGTTCTCCAACTGCAACTGGAAGGAGGCTCTGACTCCCTATATTTTCAATCTACAACCTAAGGGAATCTCCATCTCCCCAATTCTCCGGCTACAACCAGAAGGAGGCTAAAACCCCTTATGTTCTTCGGCTATAGCTGAAAGGTGGCTACAACCACCTATCCTTTCCTCATCCTTCCACCCTTAAATATAAGTGTCAAATGATGAAACCAATGCTACACTGCCACTGTGAGATATACCACTATAAACCTGTACCAACCTGTACCAACAAATTGTAACCAACCTATTCCACTGACCTGTACTTGTACTCATCTTGTACCAACAAAACCCAATAGGTACACAACCTGTATATGCTGCAACTCACGTATGTACACGTCCTATCTATATTGCATCCTACGTATGTATGTGGCCTATCTATACTGCAACCTATGCACACCTTCAAAAAGCTAGGGTTTTCACCTTTTCTGAAACTTCAAACACTTGCTACCTCTGTCACATCAGCCTTCAACCTATCACTGTGTCTTATCTATAGCTTTTCCTTGTACATCCATCATCTTATACATTCCTTACCCAAATTCATCTATGTTTCTATAGTCATGTTCCATACATGTGTGTATAATAATGAACAAGTGTAATAATCCTCACATGGACTAGACATCAAACCCTTACTGATATGTAGTCTCACACCATACAAACAACTTCACAACCAAAACCCTCAACCATGTACCAAGAAATGCAACTATGTATCAACACTTTCCATCAAGATGAACCAATGAATACTACCAACATACCAATTCTGTATTTCTGTAGCTCTAGCTCATACAATAAGTGCCATACAACCAACACCCTCTCTAGGGAAAAACTTCAAAATACCATAACCATATCTAGTGGAGGCAAAAATATCCAACTACACATAAGAATATGACAAAGCTTTTGAATATGTAGATAGATCTGTTGTACTTGATCACTGCATACCTTTCTGGGAGCTTGCTTTTAGACTTTGAGAACCTGACACCCTTAGAAACTCAAGATTTAATGGCTTTTCCCACATGTACGTGCCCTGTTATACTTCTAGCCCATGTACGTACACTGATCTAGATGGATGTCGGTGGCCTCCCACCTATTCCAACTGGTTCAATTTGGCAGTTTTCCAGTTTGGGATTTTTTTTCCTAGTTTTCGGGTCCCTGACTTGTGGGGCCATTTTGAGGCCCTAAAAAATGGTTTTAGGTCTCTCCATGGTTAGACCTTAAAAAAAAATACAATCTGATAGTAACATGTGTATTCCTCGAATAGACATTTTCAACGGGCTATCATGTGCCTAAAATGAAGATCATATGCAAAAGTTACGAGCCCGGGAAGTTGATGTACTAGCTTACCCCAACGGGTCCCACATGACTTTTGGCGCTTCATCTCCTAGGGTTAGGTTTTTAGATGTCTATGGTTTTGGAATTCATGTTTATTGTAAAAAATGCCTTCAAACCTCATTGTAATCATATTCTTGTCAATGAGCGCAACCGTCACATCTCTTCTCAGAGATAAGCCGCCACCATTCCAACAAGTTTGTTTTACGCTACATTTTATAGTTTCATCTTATTTCCTTGTTGAATAGAAACCATTTTTACTGTATCTCTGTTATTCTATGTTAAACATCTTTTAATAACATGTATTCATTCCATTCTGCTCATAAAATCTGGATCAATGGTATCAGAGAAGTCTTCTCCTTGTCGTTCTTAATGCATGTCCCCAACGAGGTCAGGGTACAAAGAATTGGGTCTCGAGATTGTTTCTCTCGAGGAAAAAATCTCTCACACACCCAAGAGACCTCTCATGGTGGATGAAAATAAAGATGACAAGACAAGAGATCCTTTCAAAATGTTTCTTGAGGAATCCCTCACACAATAGAGGAACGAGACGATGGAGAGTTTTGCACAAATCCTTCGACGAATACTTACAGATGACGCATATTCCTTGAGAGGAGGTGCCACCCCCTTCAAGGTACAAATCAACTTTGATATTCTTATATTTGAAGGTCAGATAGACACATATTATCTATACAAATGGTTGAATCTACTAGAAGGGTATTTTTCTTTCCATAACTTTTCGAATAGAGAAAATATTACTTTTGCACTCCTCAAAGTTGTTCCCCATGTCAAATATTGGTGGGAAAATTTCTGTGAGAAAAAGGAATTAGAGGAACCCTCATTATTTACAGTCATGACCACTTTGGAATCCTTCAGGGATGCTATTAAGGAACAATACTACCCTATCAGAAGTTATGTCAACTTGTACACAAAATGGACCACACTGCAACAATAAAGAGACCAAACAGTGCCAGAGTTCACAATATCTTCCATACCTTGTGCACCAAGTTGGGTATTAGGGATTCAGAGCGACATATGGTGCTCAAGTATCATGGT